>CM075341.1:52011997-52113488 GCA_037788925.1 Mytilus galloprovincialis
ACGAAGAACCGGGGTCTGGTCCTGAACAAATTTCACCCTTCATTATTTTTCTACCTATTACGGTTACGGTGTTGGAACGATAACAAGGTTTTGGGGTTTCGGAGGGATTACTCCGAACCGACAAAATATTTCGACTCACAGGGTGAGTTCCGGATAGGTATTTATGACACCGATACAAAGTGTGAACATGAAAGCGACATGGTTTACGGTTACGGAGGGAAATTTTGTCAAAGTTTGGCGGAACAAGAAGAATAATAATCAGAAGAAATACAGTAAGGTCTTTCCCTTTAGTAAAAGGAAAGACCTTAATAATCAGAAGAAATACAGTAAGGTCTTTCCTTATAGAAAAAGGAAAGACCTTAATAAAAGAATATCTAGGCCTATGAGGCATATAGCATAATAGATTTGAAATATAAAAGTTTTTTTTATTTAACCGTATACTGTCAACCTTGCAAATTTTATAGGCTAGCTCTGTATCTATCATAATTATTATTTAGAAGTGGGGTTTACATGCATATTTTGTAGTTGTGACTTAGATACATTGTAGTTGTGTATTTTAATATTTCCATGTACTTGACAGAACACAACAAACAAGAATATAATCATTTCACAAATGACCCGGCCCTGGTAAAGGGATTTATAAATTCAGTTAAAATTAACTGACAGCGGATAATTACAACAATAAACACGTACATGTATATTTAGTATACATGTATTATCATTGGTCAGAATCAGAGAGTGAACCACCATGTATTAAATAATAAAATTACATTATAGATATATATACATCATATATGCATTTGTTATTAAATTATTTTTTTTTTATTTACTTGTAAAGGTGATATAAAACAGTTTAAACTGTTATTTTGATATTTGATGAAGAATACATACTTTGATCTATGTTTATCAGAGGCTCCTGAATTGGGACAGGCTGTGGAGTTACCGTTAAACATGTTTATGAGATCTCAACCCTCCCCTTATACCTCTAGCCAATAACATTAACGGTACCAATTTTCCTGCACCAGATGCGCATTTCGACAATACATGTCTCTTCAGTGATGCTCGTGGCCAAAATATTTGAAATCCAAAGCTTATATAAAAGAGGAAGAGCTATAATCAAAAAGGTCCATGTATTGTAATTGTAAAAAATCAAGATAATAAAAAAAAATTATACAATAGTATCAGATGATGTGATTAAATAACACCGTTATAATGGTAACATATATGAGCTCGTTAACAATTCACTCTATGATTTAAAAAGCTTTATGTATATATTATGATTCAAAACAGCGCTCAAGAGAAGAGAATTTAAGACAGATATTGATCTTCACCTGTTTTTTTGTTATACATGGTCTACTTTATATTACAAAAATGTAGTTGTAACAACAACCGTTTTATAGTAAGTAAGTGTTAGTGTTTTCTTATTACATGTGCCATTGTCACTCACTTGATGATAACTGATGAACACCTATTTTGACAATTTTACCTATTATGTCTGTTTTGTTCACGCATCGTTGTAGTGGAATTTATTGCGGCTGTCATACAAGTGAGAGGTTTAGCGCTATAAAACCAGGTTCATTTCACCATTTTCTACATTTAGAAATGCCTGTACTAAGTCAGCAGGCATATGACATTTGCTGTCCATTTGTTTGTTGTGTTTTATCTTTTGATTTTGCAATTTGATTAGAGACTTTCTGTTTTTCTCATTGTCCTCAGAGTTCAGTATTTTTGTGATTTTACTTTTTTTTGCACATTATTTGATTTCAAATTCCAATGGAAATTAATTCCTTATTTTATTGTAGGTTGTGTTTACCAACTATGAAGATTGAACCTGTATAATATTTGTACTGTGGTATGAAAAAATAACAACTATGTAAACAATAGTATTCTACCTCTGTATCTATACTATTAAACGAGAAGACCTCATTTTGTGTGTCGCTTTTCTTCCTTCAACAATGAATCAATCATCAGGCCTCGGTGTCCTATAGTTACCATGCATAGTCGCATTTGTCATCCATTCTTATGACTATTCAGTTTGGGTTATTTTGAGTTATTTTGAGTTATTTTGAGAGAAAAATAAAGGCATCCATGTATTGATTCGGTCATTAGATCGACTTTTAAGACATGACAACCGGTTTTAACATTAAGAAACAATCGTATGATATATAGCAAAAATGAAAAAAAGATAAGCAAATCAGAGCGTTCGCAATATCGTGGTTTTAAGATCGTTAGAACCACTACTATCATTCCTTGGTTCTAACTTCAATATAATTTTTATAGGTACTCGGGCGGGGACAGGACAAGTATATTCGCTTTTATTTGCATGTATACTATGATTAATATACTACTATACTATACACAGACTCTCTATCTAGTATAGCAGTGATCGCCGTGGAGAAAATTAGACAGTTAATAGAAAATGAAATACACTTTGATATATATTTTTAATATAGATACGTATGTTCATAGTATATAGAAACACAAAAATAATGGAATATAACAGAAATCAAAATAATAGCGGACTTTGAATAAAATAGAGAGAGGGCTTTAAAATATTGCCCTATTTCCATGTACATATGACTTTTGATATCATTTCTTAAATTCTCCAGACATGAAATCTTTTACAAAAATACTTCCTAAAATAGTTAATATACTTTCAACCAAGCTTAAAATGCCCGCGATTACACTTTTATGTCAAACAAGACATCCGGTTTAAACGTTGGACATAAATTTGATAAGACTACTCGGGGACAGCACAATAATTATCGCGTTGATAGAGACTCTCTCTATAATATAGCAGTGATCTTCTAGGAGAAAAAACTGGTAGTTGATAGCAAATAAACTGTTTTGAATTTCATAGTACACGTATGTTCATATTATACAGAAACGCAATAATAATGGAGTTTAACAGAAACAAAAATAACGGACTTAACTTCTTAAGAAAAAAGGTAGAGGGCTTGCACTGTTTCCGAGTACATATGAATTTTTACACCTTTTCTAAAATTCTCCAAACATTAAATCTTTTACGGACATTTTTCAGACACAAAATCTTTTACAAAAATTCTCCCTACCACAGTTAACACACTTTCAACAAATCTATAAATGTCCGCGAAATTTCGCAGGTGTGTTCTAGAGATATATGATACTAACACTCTACGTTTGTCATACAGAATACGGCATAAATTATATAACCAGATAAAGTAACGCAAGGTCAGGAATATTGAAGGTGATTTTCATTATGTCAGTCTTTATGGACTTCTATTTGAATTAACATTAAAGAACAGTATGCTACTATAATTTTCTTTGGCATGTTTATCAAAATTGAATATTTCAGGATATTATATAGGTTCGATAGGTGTCAATTTAACAGCACAGTGGCGGATCCCGGGGGGGGAGGGGGGGAGGTTCCGGGGTTGGAACCCCCCTTTTTTGGCCGATCAATGCATTTGAATGGGAGCATATTGTTGGAACCCCTCCCCCTTTACTCTGGGTTGGGAACCCCCCTTTTTAAAATGGCTGGATCCGCCACTGCAGCAGGTTTGAGTGCATGGGAAGAGCCATCTTAATCTTTGCTCAATCACTGTTTGGTTCCTTTAAAACAATTATGTTCAAGCTAATAATTATTATACAGATAAAAGTAATATACATGATATATTCTGGTGTCATACCACCAATTAAAAGTCCCTATCTGTTCAACCAAATTTTGCAATTTGCACAGCTTTCTAAATATTTTACCTTAAGTTTAACTTCATAGAAACTAGGTATATCCTGAATTGTACAGGTTTCACCTTTCTGCATACCAATTTTCAACATACATTCAAAATCATATAAGAAAGAAGAGAGCTCCCGAAAGGAGGTACCACTAAAAATAATTCCTGGTTTTCTGGAAAACTTAAATTAGTATACCATGGAGCGCATTAATCCTCAATTTTAAATGCAAACTCCTAGACAGGTAAAATTTGGCTCAAAATGGTCTTAATATTTCTCTTTCAACAAAAGTTTCATTTCTGCAAATTTGTTGGTTAGTTTAGGTGAACAATGACATCAAATGCACTATTTTTTGTCCGAGTAGGCCTACTTTCACATACGTTCTAAATTTGAGGGAGTAATTGGTGGTATTACACCTAAAAATCATCATTTTATTTGACCTTTCAGTATTAAGTAATTGCTACTGGACATAACGCAATCAAAAAACAAAATCGGACAAACATAATTTATAAATAAAAATCTCTATCTGTTTTTGACTTAACAGTATAATTGAACAAATGGCAATTACAAATTACTTACAGCCTTTACAAAATTCATCTAATAATTATCAATGTTAAAGAATTGAATTGCAAGGATGGTGTTAAAAATATATTAATGACATTAATCAGTATACATGAACGAATTGACGATATTGGAATCTTATTAAACAAAGTAAGCCATATATTTTTTATTTGTTAGAATATGTAACTGATATATATAAAACGACGTCCAATCTATGTTTTTGTTTAAATTTTTTTTTTGTATTTGTATATATCGGATAAGTTAAGCCCTTTTCAATTAATTTGTATAATTTCTACTTATGTTGTGTTGTAACACCACTGTTACAGGTAAGGATAGAGTTGTGCGCTCATAAACATGTTTAACCACGTCACATTCTGTATGCGCCTTTTCCAAGTAAGCACCCTGTCATTTAATGGTCGTCTTTGTCTATTGTTTTGGAATAGGTTAGGACGTTAGTTTTCTCAATTGAATTATTTCATATTTTTTATTTCTGGGCCTCTAATAACCGACTATTATGGTATGGTTTTTTAATTGTTAAAGGCTGCATAGTTTCCTATAATTGCCTAAATCTGCTTCATTTGAAGTTTGTATGATATAAAGGTTGCATTTCTGTAAATATTAACAATGCAATTTCCCATAGGAACTCCTTTTACGGCTTAAACTGTACCACTTTTACTATGAAGTTTGGAATTATTCTAGAACTGAAAGTTTATATGCACTACAGCTTTTTTCACAAGGTAAAAATATAGGGCTGTGCGGCATATTTTCAACGTTTATATGCCCTGAACTTTTTAGAGTTTAAACTAACACTAATTTTCGTTACTACCTCTACCTCGAATGAAGGGTTACCACAGATTTCAATGTAAACAATATGCACACATGTATCGCTACTGGTAACATTCCGAAGTTATGTCTCTATGAGATTGAACACAGAGAGCATAACCGGGCACCAGTATGTTAACAAAGTTAATTTTCTATGAATATTCTAAATAAGGCGTGGTTTGAGAAACAGCTGTATTTACAAAGTGCAACATATAGTTGTCTCATTTCCAATCATTCCATATCTCCTTATGTTTTAAATGAATAAATGCTCAAAAATTATTCAAAATAAATGAATATACAATATAACATACACATTTAATATTAAGCGCGCACGTTGAATGATTTTGATTTATACATGTTATACTAGTCTATTATTATGGTAATCATACATTGTTTATCATCTCACGCCATGTGATCAGTTGTGTATTTACTATCCTGAATGCCCAATAAAATAATCACTCAAATACTCGTAATTACCAGATTACCTTACTAAGTTTAACATAATTTGTAAAAAATGATTTGTACTTAATTAATACATCTTGTATTGGTTAATGAGATACATAAACTCATCATAGATACCAGGACTAAATTTTATATATACGCCAGACGCGCGTTTCGTCGTCAAAAGACTCATAAGTGACACTCAAATCCACAAAAGTAAAAAAAAAGCCAAATAAAGTACGAAGTTGAAGAGCATAGAGATCTAAAATTCCTAAAAGTGTTGCCAAATACAGCTAAGGTAATCTACGCCTGAGGTAGAAAAGCCTTAGCATTTCAAAAAATTCTAAATTTTGTTAACAGTTAATTTATAAATATAAAAATATCAATTATGATAATTCATGTCAGCACAAAAAAGTGCTGACTACTGGGCTTGTGATACCCTCGGGGAAATAAATCTCCTCCAGCAGTGGCATCGACCCAGTGGTTGTAAATAAACTCATCATATATACCAGGACTAAATTTTATATATACGCCAGACGCGCGTTTCGTCTACAAAAGACTCATCAATGACGCTCGCATCCAAAAAAGTCAAAAAAAAAAAAAAAGCCAAATTAAGTACGAAGTTTAAGAGCATAGCGATTATATATCTGATACTAATTTTCTACCAAAAAAAGGTGACTAAAAGAGAGTGTTTTGTTTATTAGCTTGTCTTTTTATTTTAAATAATTATTGTCAATATTATTTTTTATCTGTAAGTTGTGCACACACGTTAAACGTTGCGATAGTTGTTCTATTGTATGAAGAAAGTCGTATGCATAAATCTATGATAAATGAATGCGAATGAACATAAACAGGATAAAAATGGTTATTAAACGTCGTTGCTTCATATTGGAGTTTCTTGTTCGGTCTGCAATCTGAGAAATAATAAAATCCAATATAGTCAACCTGAAGCTGTAAATGAACAAATTGCCGACCAAGTCCCTTTATACAAAATTAGGCGACATGCAAAATTGCACAATATGACTCCTTCGTGATTATATTCCTTGTAAACACCAAATTATAGTTTTTGTTTTGATTTGATTTCGGGTGGTACAGAGTGTTAGAGAAAGGGCGATATGGAATGGAGAGATGAACTACTTCTTTGTACAAAATTACAGCATTAGTATGTTAAGGTAAATAACTTACAGTACTTCGAATCCTACTGATGTTCATTACAAATAAAAGAAATTTGATGATGTAAGCCAGTCTTCCATAAAATCTACAGTTAATAAGTTAACAGCACAGATATAGAAATGAATAACTGTCGTTTGAAATATCGAATGTGTTTTTCGTTAATTGCAACCTAGAATACAGAAAACTGCATACAAAATAAACCAATCTCACATTATGTCTGCTTCAATTGATAGATTACAAGTGTACAGACTGAGACATTATACAGTACAAGAAATAAAAACCATACGAAGGGTTGGATTACAAAACACAAAACAAAACCTTTCAACACATCGCATGTCTAAATTTGGCATCGTCGATCGCTTTTTTGTAAAAGAAATAGAACATTGTGGACATTCCTAAAAGTAGCTGTATTTTTTCAATTTCGGTGATACCTTGGTATACAAAACTGATAATAACACTTAATATAATTATTATAAGACATGTCATTTTGAATATGATAATAGCGGTAACCATAAAAATGATGAACAAACACATAGTTCATTATAGAAATTTTAAAGTTACCCCTCGTTGTCCTGACTTTAAAAATAATGACACGCTCGTTTTTCTTTAATTGCTCGAATTATAATTATTTGGAGTATTTTAACAGTCAATATTATTAAAGTTCGATCTCTGTATGATGGAAGTTACTATTCACTAATATATGCGGGTTGTAACATAAACTATAAAACAACACGCAGTAACGCGCGGAACTTAGCGTTATCATTGCTTGTTTGGTTTATTAAAAATAAGGTTCACTTTAATGTTTGTGATACAGATAACGGTAATTTGATTTAAATATATTTGTATTATAAAAATCTGTACTTTCATTTGATCTCAAAGGGATATATGTCATATAATATGACTTCCATCACCATTATCTTCAAATTGACCAACGAATATATTTACAAGAATTATAACAACTAAACAGGAATCGTGCATGACACCGTTATAAAGTATCATCATTTCGCGCGTAATTTAGCACTAGACTGTATCTAATTTAATTCATTGATATAGCCTCAAAAAACATTACCAATGTTCATTTGACCAAAAACAAACACACGACTCCAGTATTTAACCTTTAAAAATTGCATGTATGCTTGCGCACAATTGACCATGCTGAGCAAAAGCCAGATCCAGCGCCGTATCATGTAAAGGTTACCATGTTAAAGAATATATAAGAGTTATAGTTATTACTTTGCAAGACACTGTAATATATAAGCGATTCTTTGTTATTTTTTGTTTAATCTGATTTTATCATTATTTCTCCAAACCGGTTTCCAATTGTTCCCCTATATTGCATTTTTGGATAAAAAAAAAAGAATCATACTTAAATGTTTTTTCTAAATTGTATCTCTTAACTGACCCTCGAAAGCGATGTTTGATAAGTCATCACATTGACCTAGTAAAATAGAATAAAAGTTAAGGTCAGCCATTTGTTAGTCAGTCTTTATAATCACTTGTAGGACTTTACAGTAGGACCTGTTACTTTCATTTAATTTGTTAATGCAGAGACATATATTACAATACTTGATATATGTCTCTAATTTAGTTCAGTTGTAAAATCCAGTGGTGAGGTGTTTACTTCAGGATCATAACTTTATTCAACTGTTGTTTAAAGATGTCAGCACACATGTTAAAACAATTCAAATTAACTGAAACCCAACATCCACAACTTCCCTCTTCATCTTCACACAGTTACTATCATTGTTTTCATAGAAAAATGCAATTAAGGTTCATTTACGGAACCATATTAAAATATATTGGTTTAACTATTACTAATGTCCTACAATTATTTAATCAAATAATCTATATAATAAGTTATTTAAAGAGATAAAATCCCTCTAATAAGAAATCATCAATTAAGTTTGTTTGATATATGCTATTCATAAGTCATATATGTATAATAAAACACATTTGAAATATACCGCGCACTTTAACTTGTTTTGTTTATATCATATTAATCGTTTATCACATAAAGTCACGTGATCAGCGGTGTATTTACTTTCCTGGTCGCCCTTTTACCAAAAGCTATGAAATATTCGTAATTATCAGGTAAATTAATGAATTTAACGTGATTTTGATATATGTTTTGTTATCAATCAAGTGTTAATCTATAAATAAGATGATAAGTATAACTATACTCCTTTTCTACCACAGAAAACGAAAGTAACAAAGAGAGATCGAACAACTCCAGATTATTCTTTTGCGTAGATCTCATAGGCACATTGGGCCAGAAATATTCTGTCCCCCCCCCCCCTATGGAAGACATCAGATGTTAAAAAAAAAATCCATGGAAATATTTTTTACTATTACAAAAATTTTCTGGAATTCCAGATTTTAAAATCTTTAGATAACTTAAATATACTGGAATTTTTTTTCATGATGCTGTCAATATGTCTGGAAATTTTAGTGTAAAGATTAGAAGCAATACCTATGGAAGACATCGGTTTTATTTGTTTTGTCTGGAATTTATTTTTTATTCTAAATATGCAAAAAAAACCTGGAAATTACTAAGTAAGTAACAAGCAGCTATTACTAATAAAAGGATGTTTAAAAGTCAAGCACAACCAAATCCATGACTAGAGAACTTGTTAGCCAATATGTTTACCAGTGTATATCTTTTCATTGCACGCTATACACTATCCCTATGGAATTTGGATCCTGCACATACCCTTTTTTTAACCTTGCTGCATATACATGTATGTCCCAAGTTAAGAGCCTGTAATTTTAGTGGTTTAATTTTCATATTTTTTTTTTTTTTTTTATTGTTATGTATTTCAATTTGGATATTGGTTTTATTATATGTCTGAATTGTTCCACACTGATCATATCCAAGCCTGTTGTATTTTTTTTGGTTGTATACATCTGTCTTGAAAACATTTTAAATGTATTTATGAACAAATAATAAACCTATAGTATATAGATACATTGCCATTATCTCTAAACAAATAAGATTTTTTTATGCCCCACCTACGATAGTAGAGGGGCATTATGTTTTCTGGTCTGTGCGTCCGTTCGTCCGTCCGTCCGTCCGTCTGTCCGTCCGTCCGTTTGTTCGTCCGTCTGTCCCGCTTCAGGTTAAAGTTTTTGGTCAAGGTAGTTTTTGATGAAGTTGAAGTCCAATCGACTTCAAACTTAGTATACATGTTCCCTATGATATGATCTTTTTAATTTTAATGCCAAATTAGAGGGTTTATCCCAATTTCACGGTCCACTGAACATAGAAAATGATAGTGCGAGTGGGGTATTCGTGTACTGGGGACACATTCTTGTTGAGGATAGTAATATAAAGTGTTTCATTATCACATATTTTTAAATGTTAATTTGGTGAAAATGTGAAAAAAAGGATTAAAAGCACAAACAGCTGATTAACAACTGGTATGAATGCATGGGAAAATTAATAGAGATAATTGATTTGACCACTATTGAATACATTTACAACTTATGTATTACCACATCAAAAGCTTCCAACATCTAATTAGTTTCAGAGACTTGTGACCTTTATCAAAATCTCCAGGAGCCTATAATTCTAGTGATGGTCACTTATTACTTTATTTCATATTTGTTTTTCTTTTATTGATTTTTATATCAATTTAGACATTGGTTTATCTGAATCAGAATTGTTTCACACTGGTCATTTTGTGGCCTTTCATAGCTTACTATGCTGACTGTGTCTTGATGTTGAAGGCAATACTGTGAACTATAATAGTTCAGATAGAAAAGTACATTTGGTATTTAATTGGGTGTTGTCTCATTGGCAATTGCATCACATCTTATAATTTTTCATAGAAATTGATCCAATATCCACCCATTTAGGTGCGAATCATATCTCTGGCCTTACATTGATACTGTGCTATGTACGCAATGTTTCGGGTTATTTCGGAAATGTTTTTATTCCAGGGAAACCTTCATCAGAGGCCACCCCTATTGTTTTTGTTTTGATTTGTTTAGTTTTGATTCTTAATTTATTTCTTTTTTATTACTATTTTACTTTAATTTATTTCTTTTTTTTTTTATTTTCTTTTAAATATTTTAAACAGTTTCTGAATTGTATCTTAAATAATTCCACTTTTTGATTTGTTTTTTGTTTTTTTTTTTGTTTTTTTTTTCTTTCTTTTTTCGTAATTTTTTCAACCAATGTTGAATTAATTAATTGAGCGTTTCAGAGTACGAATTTGTCCTCAGAAGAATATCAGTTACATGTGTTGTTTACATGATGGTCAGTAATTAGTTCCGCACAGTTAAATGTTTAGTAGGAACTGTGAGGTTTAGATGAATTATTTTATAGCTCGTTTAACTAATTCACTAATGTTTCTGTTTCTTTTGAAACCTATTGATAGGTTTTTATGGAATTTAGCACCTATTGTAGAATCCGTTTTAATAAGATGCCAGTATTTCCTGAATACTTTTTGAAGTTTTTCTGCTTGAGGTTGATAATTTGTAATGAATGATACATTGTATTTATTTTCAACTTTGTTCTTTTTCTTTAATTTAATGTGTCTGTCTTGGAATTTGATTTTTGATAGAATTTGTTCTACCAATTTCCGATTATATCCTCTTACTAACAGTTTATTGGTATTATTGGTCTACCAGGGACATTCATAGTTTTTATTTGATTGTTCTCGTTTTCAATGTTTTGTAAAACTTCACGGTCTAGTTTGTGAATTTTAGGGAGGAAGTATGCAAAAGGTGTTTTTATAAAATTTTGTTCATTTTTAATGTATTTAAAAGATATTTCATCAATACAGTTTTCTTCTTTCATTTTGTAAATTATTTCATATACCTTTTTCTGAGTGTTTTTAAGATTTATATCTTGGATTTGTTCATATTGAATGTTATCATTCAGTTTTTTTTTCACCTTCTTTAAGGATGGGTTACAGATTAAATGAAACCATATGTTACATGCACTATATATATAGGCAGGGATCAAACCACATTTTTGCATACATGTACATGAACTAACACTTCCAAAGACACTATGGATTTTGATGATTTTTTTTTACTTCTTATGACTTGGAGAGTATTAAAACACACTTTTCTAGAGAATGAATTTTCAAGTGTACTAGGCCTTGAAGAAGTTACAGACGATGACCTCAAAGAAATGGGTATAAAAGCATTGGGGAAAAGAAGACAGTTTATGGCAGCAGTTAAAGATATTACTAGGAAAAAAATGAAAGGTACATACTTTTATTTCAATCTAATTGACAAGAATTGATAAGAATATTCAATTCAGGGTTGTGGAAATATTTGTTGTGAGCACTTGTCCCTGGGCAAGTAAAACTGTAAATTTTACTTGTCCGGAAAAAAAGTTACTTGCCCTGACGGTCCCAATAAATATTGTAGTATTTTATTGCTAGCTAATATATGATTCTTAGCACTGTTTTGCATCCCAAACAAATCAGTGAAATCAATTGGTTTATTTGTGTAAAAATTAAGGAATGTTGGAAATGGGTTTATAACATCAATGGGACAGAAACTCAAAAGCAAACCAACTAAATAAAATGACATGTAAAGGAAAAATTTGCAGCATTGTTTTTTTTTTAATAAAAATTGTAGCCAGTAAGTACACTACATCAGAGATATCTATGTCTCTGACTACATATACTAAATTTAGAGGACAGTGAGCATGTGAGTGAAGAAATGGAAACTAATTAATATTTATATCAACTGACACACTTGGTTTTTTCTTGGTAGTTGAACACTTCTATTTACCACTTAGACAACACATAAGGTTGCCGTTGATCTATAAATCTGACAAAAACAAAACTTATAATCTGAATTTCTTTCCAAGGGGTAATCTGATATTCACGATGTCTGATAATCTCGCTTCCGTCTTTTTTTATATACACCGTGACCATCTCCGTTTGCGTTTCATGCTTTTGACTTGACTCGTCATTCTTTTTGTCTTGCTTGTACGATGTTTTATTTTAAAAGTATTCATCAATTTGAATCTCGATTCAAAATCTTAAATAATGACACTTCCGGTGAATAGTTGATAAAACATAATCGGCGATCCCGGGTCAATGGACAAAGCCAATGCAATATCACGCGACTCGGGTTTGCATACTTATTTTTACTCATTTTGGTAAGCGATCTATTTCTGGAGTTATGTAATATTTATCGTCATGAACATTGATGTTTATACTTAAATATATGTTTAACTTACTGATTATTGGTTTCTTTTAAATAAATTAAACATCATTATACGTTTTGAAATTAATCCTATATTTTTGCTGAATTTGAACTTTGTCTTGTATATTATTTTACTTGTCCACGGGCAACCAAGACAAAAATAATTACTTGTCCGGGTGTTAAAATGTACGAGTCGGGCGAGTCGGGCGAGTCGGGCATAGCATTTCCACACCCCTAAGTATTAACAAAATATCTGAATCTGATAAATGATTTTTCTTTAAAGTAAAATAAATGTAAGTTGAACAAGTATACTTTAACACCAATATAACCTTATCTGAAGTGAACTATAGTATTAAAACTTTAAGAATTGGGAATTGAAATAATTATTCATTGTTATTTACTTTAATATCTCTTAATTATGAGTTTAAGTAAAAATGATCTCAAAATTGAATATACAGAGTTCATGCACTGACCATAAATTTAGAGCTTTGCATCTTAACATGTGAACCTTGCAAATAAAACAAAAACTAACTTAATGTTAAATGTTTTGCAGCTGAAAATGCAGATTTGCAGTTATTAAATACATTTACTACAGCTGAAATTCGGGACAGGCCATAGATCCAGGATAGGCCAGAGACAAGCCAAGAAAATATGGAGAAAGTAGAAATGAATAGGGGTATTGAAAAACCAACCTCAAAAAGAAAGCTTTTAGTGGATTGTAAGTACCATAATAATATTTTTAGTGGACAGTTACAGTCAAGGACATAAGATAACCAACCAAATGCATTCTGTATTCTACTGCATTGAAAACTTTAAATTTATTCTGTTGATTAAAAAAAATAATAATAAAAAGGGGGACTTTATCATCAATCTGAAAGAAAATATTTTTTGAAATTGGTAAATATCAAGATTTTTTTTGTTATTTCAAAAAATAATGTTTCCATATATAATTACCTAGATTTCTATGCTCCATGTTTCTAATAAAATCAAATATTTCAGACATTTTTTGTATGGCCAATGATTTTTTAGGATATTTTCTATTATTAAATGATCAGTCATTCTATAGTCCAAAGACTATGTTTTAAGAAATAAATAATATGCAATTTTTGTATAATCAAATTTCTATCCAATTCTAAAAATTAGATATGAAATTTGATTGGAAACAATTATATTTTTCTTTTTGTAGTTGGCCAGCCAGAAGATGAAATGTGCACTCCATCAAAACAAAGCACTTCAAAGATACAGTCAAGTACGAAATATGGAAAACAATCTGGGTAAACATTAAATTATATAACATTTCCATGATTCCATAAGACACTATTTGCAGTTGATTATTTTTTGAACTGTCTTAAAATAATAACGGAACTCTTCATTTAGTCTTCAAGTGGCAGCCTTTCATATGATGATAGGTAGATATTAAGGTTATCTAAGTCTTGTACAGTCTTGACAGTTGTGTGTAAATTTAGGTGATCCTATTATAAATTTGTCCAGTAAAGAGGAAATAAACCAGATGTAAACCATTAATTACAATTCTAATGTTGTTAAGATATCTATCACCCCTGGTGTTTGCAGATAAGCCAATTAAGAAGGGATACTTCTGACACTAGTTCAGATGTAGAACAAATAATTCATACTAGCATGTCAGTTCAATTTCCTCAATTATAAACACACCCAAATGCTGAAAAATTCTTTGAAGATTTTTGATGAATTTCAAATACATGGTTTATTGAAAAAATCTTTAAAATCATTTATTGCATCAAGCAAAAAAAATAATGTTCACATTAGCTGTATATTTTTTAATTGAATTAGCTTTACAAAAGATAAGATAAATTCTATTTCCAATAAAGGACCCATTATCATGATTATAGGCATAGTCAGTACATTGATTTTTATATCAAACAATTGCAATAGATAATACGCAAGAAAAGAACTTAATATTTCGAATTCTTAAAGCTTTGAAATTTTACAGCATTGAACAAAATATTTAAGATGAATGCTCACAAACAATTTCTTTACCATTTATTCCTTTTTAAATTTCTTGTCTTTCATGTGGTAAAATGACAAGTATATAAAATTTGACAAAATTAAGGCTGATTGATACTTCATACATGTACCTGTAACTTTTTTTTTTATATTTACATTGATGAATGGGCCGATAAATTATATATGAAACTAATGTGAAGTTTTAAAAAATACACTTGGTTATAGAAGAAAAAGAAGTTGTTACTATAATATAAAATTTCTATCAGAAACAAGTAAATGTATGTATTTTATATTAAAATTGTTAGATTCATATAGCACAATGTCACTGGTTAAGAATTATAACTCTTTCCCGTACCTTCAATGCCATATAGTGTTACCATGTATATAGTTTGTACTACTTGTTTCTTTGTTCTGTAGGAAGGAAATACAATTTATTTTACTTTATATGATTTCTTTTATTTACTAGAATACAAAATTGGCTGCAATCTCCCTTTGATGAAGAAAAAGTGCCTAAATCTAAAAAGATAAGCTTACACACTGACTCAGAAATTAAAAAAGTTTATGGACTTAGGAGGAAGAAAATAGAGTTCAAGAACTCAAAGTTACAAGAGTTAATTAAAGATCCAGAAGTAAGGGGTCAAAATAAAACAACTATTATTGGCATGGCTGAGGTAGCTTGGGACCGCTATAACGCTTTAGATGCAAGCATTGATGCCATAGAGGTAGATTCATTGATTGCCGCTCTAGAGAAAAGGGGGCAAACTTTCAATGAAAAACAGACAAAGACAATAAGAAAAGTAACAGAAAGAGTAAACAGGGCTAAAAGTGATATAAAATCGGTGTTGAGAAAAATAAAGCACATTAAAGAGGATTCTGAAATCGATGAAAAGGAAAAAAGTAGGAAGATTGCAAAAGAGGAGGATGAGCTTACCATTATGCACCATGAACTGCAGAAGGGAACAGACTCTTTAAGGAAAGCTTGTTGTATAAAGATTGAACAACTTAAAAAGTTATTGCAAACAATTGATATACCTGAAAATAGTGACAACGGAAATGAAAGTGATGTGTCTGCATCTAGCATTGTTGAAGACATTCTAGACCAAGGCTTAGGTGAGAATGAAAAAGATGGAGAAAACAAAATTGTTGACCATAATGGAGACGAGGAAGTTGATGAGGATGAAGAATTAGAAAAACTTTAAATAAATAAACATATTGTGTGATATGTATGTGCTTGTTCTTAGTGATCTTGGTTTATTGGCAATTATTGCACATCTTCTTTTTTATATTAACAAAATAAGACAATTGTAATGATTTTATGGTTCTGGTACTGACTTGAATTAAATGTAGGCGATTTTTTTAGAATGGAGATAATATGATCATCTGTCTGAATTTTAATGTTTCATTTCAATATATAAATATAAAAAAGAAGATGTGGTATGATTGTCAAAGAGACTGTTGAACTCTCCACAAGAGACCAAAATGACACAGAAATTAACAATTATAGGTCACCGTACGGCCTTCAACAATGAACAAAGCCCATACCGCATAGGTGGCTATAAAAGGCCCTAAAATGACAATGTAAAACAATTCAAACGAGAAAGCTAACGGCCTTATTTATTTCAAAAAATGAACGAAAAACAAATATATGTTATACATAAACAAACGACAATCACTGATTTACAGGCTCCTGACTTTTATGTTACAAATCATGATTTATTGTTTTGTGTGTATATGTCATGCTGCCCATCAAGGGACCTGGATTGGAATAATAAATATTCTTATTCTTGTTCTTCTTATTAAATTTACTGATATAAAATCATACTCAAATCCTCAGAACAAATTTTTAATGCTCAATATTGAGACATTATGTTTTTCGGTCTGTGTATCTGTTAGTCCGTCTGTCTGTCTGTCTCGCTTCAGGATAAACTAAGTACACATGTTTCTTATATGCTTATGATATGATCTTTCTTATATAAATGTCAAATATTAGTTTTGATCCCAATTTTAAGGTCCACTGAACATAGAAAATGGTAGTGTAAGGTTTTTTGATGGTGATAATGATAGTGTAAGCAGGCGACAGTATTTCTTTTTCTTGAAAATTAATCTTTCTGTACATTGCTCTAAAACGATCAGAAGTAGTTGTTTGAGGGTCTTTCTTAAGCTTTCATTCCCTGCAGTGACAATAAATTTATCATTATATCAAAGAGAAGCAAAAAAAGATACAAAAGGGTTATTCAAACTTATAAGTCGAAAATGAACAATGCCATGCCAAAATAAAGACAACAGACAAACAACATGTATTAAAGCTATAGACTGACACATAACACAACAAAATCTGGGATCATTTTATCTCATGTGCTTTGGAAGTGTAGGCCGATCCTGCTCAAGATGTGGCACCAGAAAATAATACATGTACTAGTATGTGTAGTAACTAATGATTGGGATCAACAACTGAGTTAACAGGATGATATTTGCTCATACTTGGACGTTTATACACTTCATTTAAAACATTAAAAAGGTATCAATAAAAATTAATTTAAGCATAGTCATTTCTGTATTATAAGAAGTCAGTAATGAAATTTCAATGGAAGACAGACAGCTACTTATTGCAAGTCAAGTTTCACTCTTTTCAATTAAAATACTAAGTGTATGTAGCAAGGGGTGATGATCTGATAGTAAAGTCACTATCTAATGATCCATTCTATATGAAAAGGGTTTAAAATTCATATCATTAGGTTATAATAATCATTTTCTTGATTATATCATAAGTATCTAAAACTAATCAGATGGCTTCATGCCGGTATTTATTTTTGATGTGTTAGCAAAGGTCATAAATGCATCAAGTATTTGTCAAGCCAAATTATCTCTGATTTGATCTTCCACTGTGGTATAATTTACCACTGAGAGATGCTAGTCATAGGTGCTATTAATCCAATTATTTTGACATTTGCACTAGATGTCTTATACACTGTACATGAAAAATTCAAGATAAAAATTACCAAAAGAAATTATGTAGTGTCAAAAACATCATTGTAATCTAACTTATACAAGTTTTTCATTTAAACATTGAATTTTTAAGTCATGAAAGACAAAGTGGTTAACAAATTAGCAGAAAATTGCAAAACTTTGATGGTCATTCACAGTAACTTTATTTATTCAATTTATTTAGTCTATTTGCAATTTTGTTTTACACTACATTTTGATTGCTCCTGCTAAACAACTATCAGAAGTCTTTACAGAAATGTACAACTAATAGTTCATTTAAATCTTATGGGTTTCCCCCATAGTCAAAGGCCGTTTAGATGCTTGTATTTACTGCTTACATACACTATATTTGAACTTACAAACTTTAGTTTTCTCATAGGCAAATTATCACACACCTTTTTTATATACACAGCTTCTAACCTTTTGGTGGGGAACTGATCAGAACTCTTGTGTTTATACCTGGAAATAATGGCTTACACGATATTTCTAGTCTGGAAAATCTTAATGACTTCCAGCTAAAATTGCACGGAAATTGAGCCGTCCTTAGGAAATAACATGAAATTTCTTTTGCCTCAATAGACAAAATTTGTGGAAATTTTTGGTAAAGATTGAAAATTTGTTTGGAATTTTAGAAAAAACAAGGAAAAATAAATCTGGAATTCCAATGTCTTCCATCAGGGGGGACAGACTATTTCTGGAATAGCCCATTATTCGACTCGGTTTTCAGTGTTATAACCCTATCTCTTTGGTGTTAGTGCCTCTTTTATAGACGGTTGAACAAGATTTTCTTTTGAACCCCTTCGTGAAATGTTTGACACAGCTTATTCGCTTTCTCGATGCTACCTACACCCTTCTCTCTTCCACCCAATAAAATGTGCATGTTAATTGCTTTTCTTAACTCTCCTAGGTGAATATTTGAATGGATTATTTGCCACTAGAGGCCACACAATCAATAACCAACAAAGATGTTTTGACAATATGACAATCAATCCCTGGACTACGCTCATAGGAACTTGTCTCATAAAGGGGGGGGGGGGGGGGCAGATTTTGAAAATAAATTACTCAGCCTTGATAATCACAAAATCACCCCAAAAATGGTTTGTTCTGTGGGAATGTGAAAATAAATAATCTGACTTAAGATATATTCAAAATACATAATTCGGCAGGTCTTTTAAACCATTTTAGTAATGCTATTCCATGTTTTTTTTTCAAAAAAATCTGGAAACGCATAAAATAATAATGTAGTTTAAATATACTTGAAATGTCTCGAAATGGGTTTTCATCTAACTTGAGATATATTGTCTCAGGAACACTTACCTCACTTTTATTACAGGGCTGTAATTACATTGAGGCTATTGCCTCATGTAGAAAATTTCAAAACCAAATCTTGTCTTCATATCAAATTTTTTTCAATCACGACGACTGTCTTGGAAGAAGAAAGTGCTGTTCTTGGATTTTTTGGTGTCCATGTTTCTTATTTATTTTATTGTTTTTTGTCTTATTGTTTGTCGTTTCTTGTTTTATTTGGTCCCGGGTTCGTTTTTTTGTCATTGATTATACTTCTGTATTCTCTTAGTTTTGAAATCCGTTTGTAATTTAGTAATTTTGTTTTAAATTTGATCAAGAGATCTTTTTATCTAAGACTTTTTAGCTAATTTTACGATTTCACCACTTTAAATTGCATCCCAGTTAGGAGCAACATCAAGATGAAATGAATTATAAAAACTTACTTGAGATAGTTATATCAATGATATGTAGCCCCCTTTTAACTTAATTAAAACACAAACAAATAATTTACAGGTATAAAAGATTAAAATTTTGCAAGCCGAAACACCAATAAACAAAAAACAGCAACCAAACATAACTATGTGAATAACATTTTTGCTTTATTCTTAATATTAATCTTTTGATGTTGTCCCTAAAAAGTCTTACACTGAATCTATACATATTGCTTTTAAACCAAAATACTTGCGTTTTTAGAATAAGAAAGGGTCTGGGAAACGCTCAGAAAGCATGATGTTGCATCATTTGTTTTATAGCTTCCTGGGGACGTCTGCAGCTCCCAAACCCTTTGGTAATTTTTTAGCATCGCTCCGCTTTGCAAATAGGATGTTTAAGTCATATTTCTGATTCAATCCGAAAGACTAGAATTTCCTCATATCTATTGATTTGATGACAACTACAGAAATATCTAGGATATTGAAATGAAAGCCTATTAGCATGTGCACCTCAGCAGATGTCAAATAATAATACACAATGTTATTCCTTTAAGACGATTCTTTTTTTAGAATATAACATTCAGTTCTTTGAAAAATTTAACCAATGACAGCAATATTTCAAACTAGCTTTCATTACAATATACATTTATAGATAAATTAATGAATACTACATTTAACGTAATAATTATAAAGAAAACGTTAGGAATTGTTAGCGATGATTTCTTAGGATATAATGAAATGACTACCTTTTGCTCTTATAATACTATTTTTTTGTAGGGTGAGCATTCTCTATAGTATTATGGCGACTTCATCTTTGAATTGTAGTATTTGTGATCTCCGCAATATTTCCAAACTTTCAGCGATCTGGTGTACAGAATGTGATGAAGGACTTTGCGAGGGTTGTCAGGAAAATCACAGCTTATCTAAAGGATCTCGAAATCACACGATTATACCAATTTCCGAATATCTTAAATTACCAAGTGATGTTATCAAAATGTCTCAATTCTGTGACAAGCACAATGAAAAGTATATCATTTACTGCAAGAAGCATGAATGTCCTTGTTGTAGCAGCTGCATTGTACAAAGTCACAATAGATGCGATGAAATTGTAAAACTAGATGATGTGATTAAAAACTCCACGACATCAAATGCCTTCTACGAAATCGAGCAGACATTGATAGAAGTAGTCGAAAATATTGGAAAAATCCGACAAGACCGACAAAAGAACCTGCTGACTTTATCTGAGACTCGGAAGCTGATTGAAATAGAAATCACAGAGACCCGAATAGCGATTAATAATCATATCGACAAATTAAAAGCAGATATAATAAAGGAGCTATGTGCATCAGAAGACAAGGAGAGTAGAAAAATCCGTCAACTGTTAAATTCTTTAGAGGAAAGACAACAAGAAATTTCGTCATTGCAGGATAGTATTTCAGATATCAAACAGAATGCTTCGGATCTTCAGACTTTTTTGTCTATGAAACGAATCGAAAAGGAGATCTCTGGCACAGACGAATACATCAGGTCAATAGCTGATAGCGAAAATTTGAAAAAGATCGGTCTGTCATTTGCTTTCAACACTGCAATTCAAAATCTCATTACCGAAATCCCAAATTTCGGAAGGATCACGGTTGAGAGTAAACCGTCTAATATTGAGCTTATCACGAGAAAGCAAAACCAAGCTCAAATGATGGTGACAAAAGTACCGTCAAGATCGTTTGGGAATATCAATCTGACGTTACAGAAGACCATTAACACGAAACAGGACAAATTCATTTTAGGTACATACCTGTTACCTGATGGAAGGATGGTATTTTCCGGCGGTATATTTGTCAACGGTACTATAATCGTTCTGAATGCAAATGGATCACTGAGTTTTGAAGTACACTTACCATCATCATCCTTTGATGTAACATACATAACAGAAGGCAATACATTGGCTGTATCATCTGGTGGTTCTAGTGCCCAGTGTATTTACCTTATTGACATGGAAAACCGAAAAGTTAAGAAAACTATTTCTGTAAATGATAGGATATATGGGATAAAATATAATGGAACTGGGTTAATTCATTGTGGACATACAGGAATTCGAATGATCGATCCAAATGACGAGACCATTCGCGATATAGTCCGAGGGAAAATACTGTCTGAATGCTACGTTACAGCATATGGCGACAAACTTTATCATACAAATCTGAACAAGAACACCGTTACTTGTTATGATATAAAAGGTAATAAAGAATGGGCATTCGAAAATAAAATCATTTTGCAGGCACCCGCAGGCATCTCTGTAGATAACGATGGTAATATATACGTAGTAGGACGTAAGTCTAACAGTCTTATAATGATCTCTCCTGATGGAAAACGACACCGACAACTGTTATCTGCCAAGGACGGTCTCTCCGAACCATGGTCGATTCATTTTAGTAAGGAAAGAAATATGTTGATTGTTGCAAATAGTAGAGGAGGAAAAGCATTCTTATATTCAGTAAACTGAACCATTTTGCAGTTATGATATTGTGACTGCAGGAAAAGTTAACACTTGAAATTTTTTTAATAAATACTGTGGATTTATTTATTTTCGTGAGTATCATTTTGTTTGGATTAAGGGAATTTGTATATTAGTGGATGTTTCATTTCGTGGTTTTCCAAAAGTCTGCATACAATCATACAGAAAATTTGCAACATTTAAACTCATGGATCCCTGTTCAAACTAAATCTACGACAATTTTTATTCATCTAATAATAATTTTACAACTTTTAATTAATTGATTGGTTTATGCCTAGTTTTTATACGACCGCAAAAATTGAAAATTTTTTGGTCGTATATTGAATTGGTATCACGTTGGCGTCGTCGTCTTCGTCGTCCGAAGACATTTGGTTTTCTCACTATAACTTTAGTATAAATTAATAGAAATCTATGAAATTTTAACACAAGGTTTATGACCACAAAAGGAAGGTTGGGATTGATTTTGGGAGTTTTGGTCCCAACAGTTTAGGAATTAGGGGCCAAAAAGGGCCCAAATAAGCATTTTCTTGGTTTTCGCACTATAACTTTAGTTTAAGTAAATAGAAATCTATGAAATTTTGACACAAGGTTTATGACCACAAAGTGGAGGTTGGGATTGATTTGGGGAGTTTTGGTTCCAACGGTTTAGGAATTAGGGGCCAAAAAGGACCCAAATAAGCATTATTCTTGGTTTTCGCACAATAACTTTAGTATAAGTAAATAGAAATCTATGAAATTTAAAGACAAGATTTATGACCACAGAAGGAAAGGTTGGGATTGATTTTGGTAGTTGAGGTCCCAACAGTTTAGGATTTAGGGGCCAAAAGGGGGCCCAAATAAGCATTTTACTTGGTTTTCGCACCATAACTTTAGTATAAGTAAATAGAAATCTATGAAATTTAAAGAAGATATGAAGATTGTACCTGTATAATATTTGTATTGTAGTATATAAAAATTACAACTATGTAAACAACAATATTCAACCTCTGTATGATATAAATTAATAGTACTCGTCGTTAATGTCGTTTTCTATACGGAATATGGCATAACGTATATAACAAGATAAAGTAGCGCGCGGACTACATTACCAGTACCAAGTTAGGAAAATAGAAGTTGTTTTTCATTGATTCCATTGATTAATAGCGTTTGATTATGTCAGTCTGTATGGACTTTTCTCTATTTGAATTAGCCTTGTAGTACAGTATGCTGATACACACTTTGTTTGCATGTTTATAAAAAATGAATATTTCAGAATCTAAATCTATAACCGTCCTTTTAACAGCAGGTTTGTTTACCATGTTTGCATGGGAAGAGTACAGAGTGTTAACTTTGCTCAAACACTATTTGGTTGTTTTTCTTCTTTAAAATATGGTTCAATTTAATAATTGTGATACAGATAAAAGTAATATATTTTAATAATTATTTTGTTTGACCTTTCATTCAGTATTATGTAATTGCGACTAGACATAATGCAAACAAAAAACAAACAATCGAAAAATCATTATTTTGAAATTAAAATCTCTATCTTTTTTTTCGACTTTACAGAATGAATAACCAATATGCCCATTACAAATTACTCACAGCCTTTATAAAATTCGTCTATAGATATAAGATTTTGGTTGCAAGTATGGCTGTACCAAATATGTATTAAAGACATAAATCATGATACATCCACGAATTGACGACATTAGAATCTTATGAAACAAGTTCGGCCATACTACGTTAACCGATGTTCAAAAAAAATGTCGAATGCATAAGTGTCAACAATTAATATTTAAAATAATCAAAACTTCAAATATATTTATTGATTGTGAGTCCAAATGACATGTGTAATAACAATTATATTAAGTGTCATTATCAGATTATCAGCTTTGTATACCAAGGTTTCACCGAAATTGATAAAAAAAACAGCCACTTTTAGGAATGTCCACAATCTTCTGTTCTTAGATTTTGTTTGTTAGGAATATTGAAACGATATAACCAAGCAACATCTAATTTATATTCTTGTTTCATGTTTTTTCTTTTATCTATCGCATGATTTGAGCCCTTTTCATCTAATTTGCATAATTTGTTCTTATGTTGTGCTATAACACCACTATTCCATTAGAAGGACGAGCGCTCACAAACATGTTTAACCACGTCACATACTTGAAGTGCCTTTTCCAAGTACGCAGCCTGCAATTTAGTGGTCGTCGTTTGTTCATGTCTGTTATATAGTTTTTTCGTAGGTTGTTTTGTAATAGATTAGGCCGTTAGTTTTATCAATTGAATTATTTCATGTATTTCTTATTTTTCATTTGGGTTTTTTATAACCGACTTTAGGTATGGATTTCTCATTGTTGAAGACTGGATGATTGCCTGTAATTGCCTACAACCACCTCATTTGAAGTGTGTTGGATAGTTATCTCATTAATTTCATACAATATCGCCTTAGTTTGCTTTTTAAAGAATGAACGCTTAAAAGTTATTTAAGATAAATAAATGTACTACAATAAAACATACAGATTTAAAATAAAGCGTGACGTTAAAGGATTTTGATTTATACCTGTTATACTAGTCTATTATTATGGTTATCATACATTGTTTATCATCCCACGCCATGTGCTCAGTTGTGTATTTACTATTCTGGACGCCCCATAAGATAATCACTAAAGTACTCGTAATTACCAGGTAACATTAATGAGTTTAACATAATTTGTATCAATGATTTTTACTTAACTAATGCATCTTGTATTGATTGATGAGATATAACTCATTTTATACTAATGCTCTTCCATAAAAAAAGTGACAAAAAGAGAGTGCTTTGTTTATTTTACTTTGTTTTTTTATTTCAGATTGTCAATATTATTTTTATCGGTAAGTTGTGAACAAACGTTAATTGTTGCGATAGTTGTTCTGTTGTATAAAGGAAGTCGTATGCATATGTCTATGATAGATTTGTGCGAGTGAGAAAATTGTTATTTAACGTCGTTGCTTAATATTTTTGAGTTCCTTGTCAGCAATCTGGGAATTTATTAAAGGCGATATGGTCAACTTGAAGCTGTAAATGTACAAATTGCCGACGACGTCCCTTTAAACAAAATTGCATGATATGACTCCTTCATGATTATTTTCCTCGTAAACATCAAATTATAGTTTTGGTTTTGTTTTGATTTAGGGTGGAAGAGAGTGTTAGAGAAAGGGCGATAGGGAATGGAGAGATGAACTAATACTTTGTACAAAATTACAGCATTAGTGTTTTGAGGTAAACAACTTTCATTACTTTTAATCCTACTCATGTTCATTACAAATAAAAGAAATTTGATGATGTTAGCCGGTCTTCCATAAAATCTAGTGCTTACCTAATAACATGAATAAGTTAACAGCACAGATATAGAAATGAATAACAACACAAGCAAAAGACAACAAATGCTGAACTATATCTTTTATTTTATACAAGATAATAAATTCAAAATGTTAAGATGGAAATTTCTGCACTACATTTTTACCAACCAAATAATTACTTTTCTCTTGGAAAATAACTAAAGCTCTGATATGTAATAGTTTGTGATGACATCGAAGATTATGAGCACTATTTTTTGACATGCAAATTTCTGAAATCATTTTGGGATCATATAAAACTAGTACTTGATAAACTTAAAATAGGACATCATATAATATCAATTATATCACTTTTATGCGGATACAAAATAAACGATACAAGTTACTACAGTATTAATGATTTAATAACAATTATTCTTTTTACTGTATACTAAGGATACTATATATCCGAACAAAAAACAAAACAAATTAATGTGTTTAAAATTTTTAAAAAAGAATTTCTTCAATATCATGAAATATTGATAAATAAAGAAGGCAAATATGAAAAATTCCATAATCTGATTGCAGCAAAAATTAAATTAATTTCATGAATTAGAGATTATATATAATAAATCATGTTATCTTATTTCTATTTAGTTGCATATTTGTCATTATTACTAGATATATATATATTGTGCTCCAACAAATACTAACTTTATCACTGAAATGCTATAAACTAACGTTAACGAGGCCGGAATAAGGTACCGGTACTTTATATATCTCTAACAAATGTAAAATTCAAATAAAACATTATAACAAAAAAAGAAAAAAGAAAAAAAAGAAATGAATAACAGTCATTTGAAATATCAAATGTATTTTTCGTTAACTGAAATCTCACATTATGTTTGCTTCTATTGATAGATTACAAGTGTAAAGACTAAGACATTATACAGTACAAGAAATTAAAACCATAGGAAGAGTCGGATTACAAAACACAAAACAAAACCTTTCTACACATGGTGTGTCTAATTTGGGCATCGTCGATCTCTTTTTTTTCAAAAGAATATGAGAACATTGTGGACATTCTTAAATTGGCTGTTTTTTTTCCAATTTCGGTGATACCTTGGTATACAAAACTGATAATAACACTTACTATAATTGTTATAAGACATGTCATTTTGAATATGATAATAGCGGTAACCATGATATCATGATGAATAAACAAATAGTTCATTATAGAAATTTTAGAGTTACCCCTCGTTGTCCTGACTTGAAGAATGATGACAGTTCGTTGTTCTGTTAAATCATTTTAATTGCTCATATTATAATAACTAATAGTATTAGGAGTATTTTAACATTCAATAATATTAAAATTCTTTCTCTGTATGATGGAAGTTACTCTTCACTAATATATGCAGGTTGTAACATAAATTATATAACAACACGCAGTAACGCGCGAAGCTTTGCGTTATCATTGCTTGTTTGGTTTATTAAAAAATAAGGTTCACTTTAATGTTTGCGATACAGATAACGGTAATTTGATTTAGATATAATTATTTGTATAATAAAAATATGTATTTTCATTTGACCTCAAAGGGACATATGACTTCCATCAACATTACCTTCAAATTGACCAAAGAAAATATTTACAAGAATTTAAACAACTCCATAGAAATCGTGCATGAAACCGTTATAAAGTATCACCATTTCGCGCGTAATTTAGCACCAGACTCTATCTAATTTTAATTCTAAGATATAGCCTCCAAAAACTACCGATGTTCATTTGACTCAAAATAAATATACGACTCCGTTATTTTACCTTTAAAATGAAATGTATGTTTTTCACACAATTTACCATGCTGAGCACATGCCAAACCCACCGCCATATCATGTAAAGGTTATCATGTTAAGGAATGTTTATGAGTTAGAGTTATGAGTTTTCAAGACACTGTAATATATATGCGATGCTTTTTAATGTTTTTTTTAATGTTTTTTCATCTTAATTTCACCAAAGCAGTTGTTCAATATTCCCATATATTGCAGTTTTTGGATAAAAAAAATTAACTTAAATGTTTTGCCTAAATCGTATCTCTTAAATGACAATTAAAAGACATGTTTGATAAATCGTCACGTTGTCTTAGTAAAATAGAATAAAAGTTAAGGTTAGTCAGTATAAAGGGGTTTATCTAGAAATCTATAGCAAACCTGTCTTTTTCAGAACTTGTAGGACTTTACAGGCGGCACTGTTGCTTTCAATTTTATCTAATCACGCAGAGATATATATTACAATGCCTGATACATGCCTCTGATGCAATTGTTAAATCAAGTTGATGAGGTGTTTTTTTTCACGATTATAACTTTATTCAACAGTTGTTTAAACCGATGTTAGCACACATATTAAAATAATTAAAATTAACCGAAACCCAACATCCAACGCTTCTCTATTAATCTTCACACAATAACTGTCATTGTCTTCTTAGAACAATGCAAGGTTCATGTACGGAACCATATTAAAATATATTGGTTTGACTATTGTCTTGCAATTATTTTATCACGTAATTTATATTTATGTTTAAAAAGAGATAGATTCCTTCTGATAAGAAATGATCAATTAAGTTTGTTTGATACATGTTATTTAGGAATTATATATGTATAATAAAACACATTTGAAATATACCGCGCAGTTTAACTTGTGTTGTTTATATCATATTAATCGTTTATCAGATAAAGTCACGTGATCAGCGGTGTATTTACTTTCCTGGACGCCCTTTTACCAAAAGCTATGAAATATTCGTAATAATCAGGTAAATCAATGAATTTTACATGATTTGGATAATTGTTTTATTATCAATCAATTGTAAATCTATAAATAAGATATGAATGGTAAGTATAATTATACTCCTTTTCTACCACAGAAAACGAAAGTGACAAAGAGATAACAACTCCAGTTTATTCTACTGCGTAGATCTCATATGTCTTTGTGCCTCGTTTATACACTGTTAAACAAGATTTCCTTTTGAACCCCTTTGTGAAATGTTTGACACAGCTTATCAAGTCTACCGAGGGGATTCAAAAGGATTTCCCTTATTCGCTCTCTCGATGCAACCTACATCTCTCTTCATTCCGGTCAATCCACCAAATAAAGTGTACATATGAACTGCAGGAGGATTTTAAAAATAAATAACTCAGTTTTGATAATCACAAAAACACAAAAATAAATGGTTTGTTTTCATAATCAATAATCTGAGTTAAGATATATTGAAAATAAATTACTCGGCAGGTCTTTTAAGCCCTTTTATAATGGCTACTCAAAAGTATGAGATGACAACAGATTCTTCATATAACTCACGTTTTTTTTCCAAAAAAATCGAGAAACGCATAAAGAATAAATGTAATTTAAATATACTTGAAATGTCTCAAAATGGGTTTCATCTAACTTGAGCTATATTGTCTAAGGAACACTTACCTCATTTTTATTACATGGCTGTAACTACATTGAGGCTACTGCCTCATGTAGGAAATTTCAAAACCAAAACTTGTCTTTATATCAAATTGTTCAATCATGACGAGTGTCTTGCAAGAAGCAAGGTCTGTTCTTGGACTTTTAGGGGTCCATGTTTCTTATTTATTTTTAAATTTCAGTGTTATTTGTCTTATTGCTTGTTATTTATTGTTCTATCTGTTCCCGGGTTTGTGTTTTGTTCATTGATTGCCCTTCTGTATTCTCTAAGATTTGAAATCCGTTAGTAATGTAGTAATTTTGTTTTAAATTTGATCAAGAGATCTTGTTATTTAAGACTTTTTAACTAATTCTTACAACTTTACTACTTTAGATTGCATCCCAGTTAGAAGCAACATCAAGTTGTAATGTATTATAAAAACTTACTTGATATAGTTATATCAATGATATGCAGCACCCTTTTAACTTAATTAAAAAACAAACAAATGATTTACAGGTATAAAAGATTAATATTTTGCAAGCCGAAACACCAATAAACAAAGAACAGCAGCCAAACTTAACTATGTAAATAACATTTGTGCTTTATTCTTAATATTAATCTTTTGATGTTGTCCTTAAAAATTTACGTCTTACACTGAATCTATACATATTGCTTTTAAACCAAAATGCTTGCGTTTTTAGAATAAAAAAAGGGTCTGGGAAACGCCCAGAAACCATGATGTTGCATCATTTGTTTTATAGCTTCTTGGGGACTTCTGCAGCTCCCAAACCCTTTGGTAATTTTTTAGCATCGCTCCGCTTGGCAAATAGATTGTTTAAGTCATATTTCTGATGCAATCCGAAAGAGTAGAATTTCCTCATATCTATTGATTTGATGACAATTACATAAATATCTAGGATATTGAAGGGAAAGCCTATTAGCATGTGCACCTCAGCAGATGTCAAATAATAGTTACACAATGTAATACCTTTAAGACGAATCTTTTTTTAGATATAACATTCAGTTCGTAGAAAAATTCAACCAATGGCAGCAATCTTTCAAACACGCTTTAAATACATTAAATTTTATAGATAAATTAATAAATGTTACATTTAATGTGGAAAATGATTATACGAAAAACGTTAGGAATTGTTAGCGATGATTTCTTATGATATAATGAAATGACTACATTTTGCTTTTAAACTGTTATTTTGTTATAGGGTGATTATTCTCTATAGTATTATTGCGACTTCATCTTTGAATTGTGGTGTTTGTGATCTCCGCAATATTTCCAAATTTTCAGCGATCTGGTGTACTGAATGTGAAGAAGGACTTTGCGAGGGTTGTCAGGAACATCACAGCTTATCTAAAGGATCTCGAAATTATACGGTTATACCAATTTCCGAATATCGTAAATTACCAAGTGATGTTATCAAGATTTCTCAGTTCTGTGATAAGCACAATGAAAAGTATATCATTTACTGCAAGAAGCATGAATGCCCTTGTTGTAACAGCTGCATTGTACATAGTCACAATAGATGTGATGAAATCGTAAAACTAGATGATGTCATTAAAAACGCCAAGGCATCAAATGCATTCTACGAAATTGAGCAGACATTGGTAGAAGTAGCCGAAAATATTGGAAAAATCCGACAAGACCGACAAAAGAACCAGCTGACCTTATCTGAGACTCGGAAACAGATTGAGAAAGAAATCGCAGAGACCCGAATAGCGATTAATAATCATATCGACAAAATATAAGCAGATATAATAAAGAAGTTATGTGCAACAGAAGACAAGGAGAGTAGAAAAATCCGTCAACTGTTAATTTCTCTAGAGGAAAAACAACAAGAGGTTTCGATATTGCAGGATAGTATTTCAGATATCAAACAGCATGCTTCAGATCTTCAGACTTTTTTGTCTTTGAAACGAATCGAAAAGGAGGTAACTGGCAAAAATGAATTCATTAGGTCAATATCAGGTAATGAGAATTTAAAAAAGTTCGTTCTGTCATTTCGTATCAACACTGCAATTAAAAATCTCATTTCCGACATTCCAAATTTCGGGAAGATCACGGTTGAAAGTCAACAGTCTAGTATTGAGCTTACTACAAAAAAGCAAAAGCAAGCTCAAATGATGGTTACAAAAGTACCGTCAAGATCGTTTGGAAATATCAATTTAAAGTTACAACAGACCATTAACACGAAACAGGACACAAACACTCTTGGTACATGTATGCTACCTGATGGACGGATGGTATTTTCTAGCAGTAGATCTAGAATCGGTTTTATAACCGTTCTGAACGCAAATGAATCACTAAGTTTTGAAGTAGAATTACCATCATTATCCTTTGATGTAGCATACATTACAGAAGACAATACATTGGCTGTATCATCTGGTGATGCTGGTGTCCGATGTATTTATATTATTGACATGCAAACCCAAAAAATTAATAAAACTATTTATATACAGAACTTTATATACGGGGTAACATATAATGGATCCAAAATTATTTATTCTAGGATAAATAGAGGAATTCGAATGATCAAGCCAAATGACGATACTATAAGCGATATAGTCCGAGTTGAAATGCCAGCTTATTGCTACGTTACATCATTTGGCAACAAACTTTATCATACAAATCCAGACTATAATTTCGTTACATGTCATAATCAACAAGGTAAAAAGCAATGGATATTTCAAATTAACAGCGTTTTGCAGAAACCCGCGGGCATCTCTGTAGATAATGACGGTAATGTTTACGTAGTATGCCATAAATCAAACAATCTAATAATAATCTCTCCTGATGGGAAAAAACATCGACAACTGTTATCTGCAAATGACTGGCTCTCCGACCCACGGGCGATTCATTTCAGCAAGGAAAGAAACATGCTGATTGTTGCTAATACAAGAGGAAAAGCGTTCATATATTCTGTAAACTGACATATCTTTTTGTTATGATTCAGTTACTGTATAAAATCTTAACATGTTAGATATCACAAATATGTAAGCTGCTTCGGATAGAAATCGGCCAATGATATTTAAGTATGCAAACGAATATCAATACATCTGTTAACCTATATCTGGTTGAAAATATTGCTGCAAAGTCTCTAACTGTAATTGTTTAATAACTGAAATTTACATTAGAACCTTACAAAATAGAATAAAATTCATCTGCTATTTTCGTATATTAATGTTCCCAAAGTCAATCGAAGTCGTATCAATGTATACCTGTACTTGCATAATGTCGGTCGAATTCTATCAGACACATCTTAATAATAGGTTTTTCTCGTGTCGTGAAGTATCATATGAAGGTTTGCACGATATGACTGTGAATTGAGCAGGAGGTTCGATATTTGTTTTATATAAAATGCAACCAGCTACTCGCAGCTCTTTTCTCTGTCAAATGTTCTTAATATAAGAAGAATTTATAGGATCATTATGATATTCACATCTAAAATAGTACATTTGAATTAAAAGGAATGCATCTGACATTTATTACTATATCCGACATGTAGCTATAGTTCATATCAATAAATTGGGAAAAAAAATCTTGTTATGGTGTCATTAAGTCTCAGTTATTTAATCGTTCTAAATATCGATTCGAGGTTCTTCCTGCCTTTAGCCCCGTCCATATAGCATAAGAAAATTATTGACTTAGTATTCCAAACCATTTAAGCTGTATCAATTTTGGACAAGAGCAAACACAGATAGAGATCCACAAAGGTTAAAATTTCATGGTTATATAACTATATGAGACAAAAGACAAAAATAAAGGCAACATCCGTAGCTCATCGTAAGGCCTTCAAAAATTAAGAAAACCAATAACTTTCAGTATTTGGTAAAACATCTAAGGATAGCAAAATCTAAAATTATTCAAAATATCATTCAATAACCTTGTGCATGTTGTGTATGGTTATAAGGTTAAACAGACAAAAAAAGAACGATGAAGAGCAACCACCAACAGTCCAGTGACTATAGTGGCATATTGTCATTCAAATGATAAAGATTTGAGTAAAAGGATGTTAAAACTGCGTTACCTTTTAATACTTGGTTATAATGTATCATACATCGGAAGGAGGAAACTACTCGAATACAGCATATCACACGTTAGATTAACATCGCAACAAATGGACAAGTAAGTACAAAGTTATACCGTATAAGTTAATAGTATCAGATAATTACTTAATCAGCTGATGAAAAGATGGTAACACATGTATTCGTACATTTGTCGTATGCTATTATATATCCTGTTGTACGTCTGATAAGATTTTACTACTGGATAATTTGCCTAATGTTATCATTGATTAAAATATCAATAACAAAATTATTGCCTATATGACGGGATTGCTTCCTTCAGCGGTTAAGCTAAGGAAGTAATTCGTTAGCTTAGTCAGTTAACGCGCTGCCTTGTAACACAGATGTCCCGGGTTCGAGTCCCGGAGGAGACAAGCAATTTTGTAATAACATTCATGCTCTCCGGTTACACCTAATTTATAAAAAGAGAAAACTTCACTTTCGCATACTGAACATATTTATTGACGCATCACTACATGCACTATGTCAAGGATTTCACTAGCTGTCGTAAAAAGTTCAAGAAATTAACATTTAAGACAAACAGACAATCAATAGTACACATGACACAACATAGAAAACTAAAGAATAAGCATCACGAACCCCGCCAAAAACTAGGGGTGATATCAGGTGCTCCGGAAGGGTAAGCAGATCCTGCTCCACATGCGACACCCGTCGTGTTGCTTATGTGATAACAAATCCGGTAAATAGTCTAATGCTGTAGGTCACATTCATGAAAGGGAAGGGGATTGTAGTTACGACGTAAGGAACATATCCGATATCATTTGTGAAACGGTTATTCCATAACGGTCAACCAACTCGTGATGGCGTCCGTAAAATTTACGAAGGGATGATTTCAACTTCACCATTTGGAACTAATTGGTTTAATAGCTTCCTTGTGAGCAGTCACCCTCGTTAAGAGAATCATGATAGAAACTGCAAGCACGGGAATATCGTATCAATTAAATTATGATGACATTTTGTCTAACATATTTCCCGCCATACAAAAAAAACCATAAACATAATACAAGGTGAATATTTTTTGTTTTTATTATTTCGATCCCCAATGTAATCAACAGGTCTTTTATCTTAGAATTAAACCGTATGTGTATCATTGTTATCATAGAATGTTTATGTCATAAAGCCATGTGATCAGTTGTGTATTTATCAGTTGTGTATTTACATTCCTGGACGCCTCTTTACATGATCATTGAAATACTGCAATTATCAGGTAAATTTAATGAACAAAGCACGATTTGTTTACATTTTGGTTATCAATCGATACATCATTATCTTTATCAATTATTGAAATAAGTAAGTAAAAACATTGTATTTTATTTCAAAACCAAAATCATGCTCAAAGCTCAAAACCACTAAACGATTGGACAACAACTGTCTTCATTTCTGCCTATAGGTATTAGTTGGGGACTAAACCTGGTTTTATAGCTAGCTATTCCTCTCACTTATATGACAGTCATGTATATAGATATTGATTACAATGTGTCCACATAACATACAGACATTATAGGTAAAAACATTAAAGATAAGTGTACATCAGTCAATATTGTTTTATAATCTTAATCATTAAAAAACCATGTATAGCTAACTATGCGGTATGGTGACCTATAGATGTTAATTTCTGTGTCATTTCGGTCTCTTGTGGAGAGTTGTTTCAGTGGCAATCACACCACATCTTACTTTGTTTATAAATAGACAAAACACATAAGCAAAAACGAAAGACAAGAATACAAAAATAACTATAATATATTAACCAGTGACGGGATGTATAAGTACCGAGTCATGTCAAATATTGCCAAAACAGTAAAGGGTTTTACACTAGTAAGTTTTTGGACCCTGTATAGCTTGCTGTTCGGTTTGAGCAAATGCTCCGAGTTGAAGACCGTACCTTGACCTATAACTGTTTACTCTTAGAATTTGTGACTTAGATAGAGAATCGTCACATTGGCACTCATACCACATTTTCCTATATCTATTTACTATAATATAAAGCTATTGAAGAATCATTAAATACTACATAAAATGTGGAAAATAAATATAAGAATAATGTTAGGAATCCTTAGAGTCCATTTCTTATAATTAATGAAATGCAGGCTTTTTTGCTCTTATAAGTGTATTTTATTTTTAGGGTGAGCATTCTCTACTATATTATGGCGACAATATCTTTGAAATGTGGTGTATGCAATCTCCGCCATATTTCCAAACTTTCGGAGATCTGGTGTATTGAATGTGATGAAGGACTTTGCGAAGGCTGCAAGGAACACCACAGTTTATCTAAAGGACTTCGAAATCATACCATCATGTAAACTTCCGAATATCATAAATTACCACTTGATGTTGTAAAGAGTTCACAATACTGTGACAAACACAATGAAAAGTACACCATTAACTGCAAGAAGCATGAATGCCCTTGTTGTAGCAACTGCATTGTACATGGTACAAAGTCACAACAAATGTGATAAAATTGTAAAACTAAATGACGTCATTCATAACGTCAAGAAATCGAATGCATTCTACGAAATCGAGCAGACATTGGCAAAAGTAGCCGAACATATTGGGAAAATCAGAGAAGACCGATAAAACAACATGAAGACATTATCTGAGACTCGGAAGCAGATTGAGAAGGAAATCAAAGAGACCAGAAAAGCAATCATTAACCATATAGACAAAATACAAGTAGATATAATAAAGGAGCTATATGCATCGGAAGACAAGGGGAGTAAGAATATCCATCAACTGCTAAATTCTTAAGGGGAAAAACAAAAAGAGATTGCGATATTGCAGGAAAACGTGTTTGATATAAAACAGCATGCGTCCGATCTTCTGACTTTTTTGTCAATGAAACGAATCGAAAAGGATGTAACTGGTAAAGAAGAATACATCAGGTCAATTTCAAGTAACGAGAATTTGAAACAGATCGTTCTGTCATTTAATATCAACACTGCAATAGCTGGTATCAATTACTACATTTCTTCATAACAGGTATTATCGGTATTTTTTGCATTTTTTTTTTATCTTTTTTTGTGATAATTTTTCATATCATTCTACTCGCTTGAGGTTGAAAATTATCGCTAGAAACTAAGGAGGCTAGTGGTTTTGCATGTTATTGACATGACAACGTCGTCATAGGTAAAAAAGCGATAAATATATTATCATTTGTCATCTCAACTCGATTTATTTTCTCATTTTCGTCGTACCGGCTCAAGCAAGAAGATCAATCTCGTTCAGATGATCAACGATAATCTATAAATATAATTCCTTTGAAACAAATAAAACAGTAGTGAGTGTTACCGTATCTGACAGTGGTAGGAGATAATTACTTAATCTGATGATATAAAGATAAAACATCTCGTTTCTTACTGTACACTACCGCATACTGAAAATATGTCCTGACTAAACTACCGTCACTTTTGAAAACAATAAACCACTTTGAGTTTGAAATACACAATTGCGTTTGTAAGTCATCGTGTATGTATTGCATTGTTACGTCACGAATACTGTGGATTTATTTATTTTCGTGAGTATCAATTTGTTTGGATTAAGGGAAATTTGTATATTCGTAGATATTTCATTTCGCTGTTTTCCAAAAGTCCGCAAACAATCATACAGAAAATGTCATAAACATTTAAATTCGTTCATCCCTGGTCCCACGAAATCTAGGAAAATTGTTATTCAACTAATAATAATAATTTAACAGTATTGCAATATTAATTGATTGATTGGTTTAGGCCCAGATTTTAAAATTTCATGAATATTCAGGACGCAAAAAAGCAGCAGAATTTTAGATTACCTACTGGCCACCTACAGACACATTAAATAGTTGTTTAAAAAATCAAAAATGTGCAGAGATCTCCTTCTACATGAAGAACCAGATTATAAGTTTTGTATCATCACCAGACGTGACTATAAATTCATACATGCCGTACAGTTAAATGGATATCTCGGTTTTAATTGACGACCCCAAAGAATACAAAAAGGTTACCACATTTCAAGACAGACGTGAACCCATGGTTCAACAGTGAAAGCAGATACAATCCAATAACATACCCAAGAAGTATGTGAGTAAAATCCAAAACAGAAAAAGAATCATTTTAATCTAAAAAATAATATTAAGCGAATAAAAATTCATACCAATAATATAAGATGGTATGTTCTATGTTGTGATGTTATACTATTGCTTCAGAAAAGGGAGAAGGTTTATTATCATTAAAACGTTTAATCACGCTTCAATTCGTTGCAACTGTCATAAGTCAGTGTTTCTCGTTTCTCGATTTTTATATAGATTAGATCGTTGGTTTTCCGGTTTAAATGGTTTTACATTAGTAATTTTTGGGGCCCTTTATAGCTTGCTGTTCGGTCTGAGCCAAGGCTCCATGTTGAAGGCCGTACCATGACCTATTATGGTTTCCTTTTATAAATTGTTACGTGGATTGAGAGTTGTCTTATTGGCACTTATACCACATCTTCCTATATCTATGATTTAAGAACAATAGTTTAATGTGTTTGAACTTTAGATTTTGTCATTTTTATAAGAGACTTTCCTGTTTTGAATTTTCCTCTATGTTAATATTTTTTAAGATTTTACTTTTTAGTATCATGATAACATATATGAACGCATACACAATTACCTTTATGATTTTTAAAGCTATATATTATGGTCCAAAACAGCGCTCAAAGGATTAGATGTATTCCCCTTGGAACACTAAATATTTAAATCAGATCTTGATCTTCATCTGTCTGTTGCGAACCATGGTCAACTTTATATTACAAAATAGATATTGTAACAACAAGAACGACAACGTTACACAGCCGTTTTATAAATATGAAGTGTTTGTAACTGTTCTCTTATAACATGTCCCATTGTCACTCATTTGCTTCTTATTTGATATTTAATTTGAAACGGTATAAAATTTGTCCTGTAGTATGATAAAACATGTAAACAATAATATTCAACCTCTGTATGATATATATAAATTACTAGCATTCGTTTGTCATACGATGATATGGCATACATTATCTAACAAGATAAAGTAACACACGAACTACATTTTCACTACCAAGTCAGGAATATGGCGGATGTTTTTCATTATGCCAGTCTGTTCTCTTTTTGAATAAGCATTGCATGACAGTATGCTGCTATATTTTATTTGGCATGTTTTCAATAAATGAATATTTCAGGATCTTAATCTATAATCGTCAATTAAATAGCAGGTCAATGTGCATGGGAGGAACCCGTGTTAATCTTTACTCAATCACTGTTTTTTTCTTTCAAAACTTGTAAAATTTAATAATTTTCATACAAATAGAAGTAATATATTCTAATCATCATTTTATTTGACCTTTCTGTATAAAGTAATTGCTACTGGACATAACAAAACCGAAAAAACAAACATTATTTTAAAATAAAAATCTCGTCGTTGGTTCATGACTATTATAATTTTTTTCGTAAGTTGTTTTGTAATAGTGTAGGCCGTAAGTTTTATCACTTGCATTATTTCATGTATTTCATGTTTTTCATTTCTAGGACATTTATAATCCTCAATGCTCTTCAGCTTTGTACTTGTTTGACTCTATAAATATTTTGTTATGAGAGTCACTGATGAGTCTTATTTAGACGAAACGCTCGTCTGGCGTAATTAATTATAATCTTGGTACCTTTGATAACTATCTAACACTTGGTCCTAGCCACGGCTGGTTGGCGTTTCGTCCCCGAGAGTATCACCAGCCCAATAGTCAGAACTTCGGTGTTGACATGAATATGAATTATGTGGTCATTTTTTTTTTAATTTCCTGTTTAAAAACTTTGAATTTTTCGAAAAACTAAGGATTTCTTATCCCAGGAGTATATTACCTTAGCCGTATTTGGCAAAACTTTTTAAAATTTTGTATTGTCAATGCTCGTCAACTTTTTAATTGTTTGGCTTTATAACTATTTTGATATGGGCGTCACTGATGAGTCTTATGTAGACGAAACGCACGTCTGGCGTACTAAATTATAATCCTGGTACCTTTAATAACTAATGATAACCGACTAAACGGTATGGATTTTTCTCAATGTTGAAAATCTAATGATTGCCTATTATTTCTTACATCTACTTCATTTAAAGTTTGTTGGATAGTTATCTCATTGATTTTATACCATATCACCTTATTTTTATTTGAAACGAATGAACGTTAAAAATTCATTATAGATAAATACATGTACAATAGATTTTAAACGTGCACGTTACATAATTTTGATGCATTTAACCTGTATTATTATAATGGTTGTCATGCAATGTTATCTTCGCAAGTCATGTGATCAGTTGTTTATTTACCTTTTTATACGCCCCTTTAGATAATCGCTGAAGTACTAGTAATAATCAGGTAACATTAATGAGTTGAACATAATTTTGTTAATGATCTTTTCTTAATCAATACATCTTGCCATTGTTTTTTTTTTATTATTATTTTTATACTAATTTTCTACCATATCAAACAAATGACAAAAAGTGAGTGCTTTGTTCATTTTACTTTATCTTTTTACTTTAAATTGTCAATATTCTTTTTATCGATAAGTTGTGTACAAAACGTTAACGTTGCGATTGTTGTTTTGTTGTATGAATGAAGTCGTATGCATAATTATATGTTAAATGAATGGACATGAACAATATGATTACTATAATGTTATGTCGTTGCTCAATATTTTCGAGTTTCTTGTTCGGTCAGTAATCTGGGAAATTATTAAAGTCAATATGGTTCAACCTTAAACTGTAAATGAACAAATTGCCGACGAAGTGCCTTTATACAAAATTGGACGACATTCAAAATTGCACAACATGACTCCTTCATCATTATTTTCCTCGTAAACGTCAAATTATAGTGTTTATTTATTTTTAAGGATGGAAGAAAGTGTTACAGAAAGGGCGATAGGGAATGGAGAGATGAACTAATACGTTGTACAAAATTACAGCATTAGCGATTTAAGGTAAGGTAGTATTTCGAATCATACTGACGTTCATTACAAATAAAAGGAATTTGATGATGCTAGCTAATCTCCATACAATCTGGTGTTAATAACATGAATAAGTTAACAACACAGATATAGAAATGAATAACAGTCATTTGAAATATCAAATTGCAACCTAGAATACAGAAAACTTCATATAAAACAAACCAATCTCACAGTGTGTCGGCTTCCATTGATCAATTACACGTGTAAAGACTGAGACATTATACAGTACAAGAAATTGAAACCGTACGAAGATTGGGATTACAAAACATAAACCAAAACCTTTCTACACATGGCCTGTCTGGCATCTTCGATCGTTGTTTTTTCAAAAGAATATGAGAATATTGTGGACATTCCTAAACGTTGTTGTTTCTTTCAATTTCGGTGATATCTTGGCATACAAAACTGATAGTAACACTTAATATAATTGTTATAAGACATGCCATTTTGAATATGATAATAGCGGTAACCATGATATCATGATGAATAAACATATAGTTGTAAGAAAGTTTAGAGTTACCCCTCGTTGTCCTGACTTTAAGAATAATGACACGCTCGTTTTTCTTTAATTGCTCAAATTATAATTATTGGGAGTTTTTTAACAGTCAATAATATTAAAGTTCGTTCTCTGTACGATGGAAGTTACTCTTCACTAATATATTCGGGTTGTAACATAAACTATATAACAACACGCAGTAAAGCGCGGAACTTAGCGTTATCATTGCTTGTTTGGTTTATTAAAAAACAAGATTCACTTTAATGTTTGTTATACAGATAACGGTAATTTTTCATATTGTGTCTGTTGGTTTTGTCCACGCATCGTTGACAATGTAATGGAATTTGATGCGACTGTCATACAAGTGAGAGGTTTAGCTAGCTATAAAACTAGGTTCAATCCACCAATTTTCTACATAAGAAAATGGCTGTACCAAGTCAGGAAAATGACTGTTGTTATCCATTCGTTTGATGAATTTGAACTTTTGATTTTGCCATTTGATTTGGGACTGTCCTTTTTGAATTTTCCTCGGAGTTCAGTATTTTGTGCTTTTACTTTTGATTTAGATATGTTTGTATAATAAAATTTGTATTTTCATTTGACCTCAAAGGGACATATGACTTCCATCAAAATTACCTTCAAATTGACCAACGAAAATATTTACAAGAATTTAAGCAACTCCATAGGAATCATGCATGAAACCGTGATAAAGTATCATCATTTCGCGAGAAATTTAGCACTAGACTCTATCTAATTTTTATTCATTGGTATAGCTTCCCAAAATAAACATACGACTCCATTATTTTACCTTTAAAATGACATGTATTTTTTTTCACACAATTGACCATGCTGAGCACATGTCAAACCTAGTGCCGTATCATGTAAAGGTTATCATGTTAAGGAATATAAATGAGTTCGAGTTATTGGTTTGCAAGACACTGTAATAAAGCAGCTTTTTTAGTGTTTTTTTTTTAAATCTTATTTCCTCTTAATTTCATGAAAGCAGTTGTTCAATGAATCCCATATATTGCAGTTTTTGGATAAAAAAAATATACTTAAATGTTTTGCCTAAATCGTATGTCTTAAATGACAATTAAAAGACATGGTTAATAAATCGTCACGTTGACTTAATAAAATAAAATGAAAGTTAAGGTTAGTCAGCATTTATGGTTATTTCGAAATCTGTAGCAAAAATGTCTTTGTGAATACTTGTAGGATTTTACAGTCGGCACCATTGCTTTCAATTTTATCTAATCTTGCAAAGATATGTAATACAATGCCTGATATATGCCTTTGATTTAATTCAATTGTAAAATCAGGTGGATGAGTTTTTTTTTAACATTTTTAACTTTATCAAACAGTTGTTTAAGCCAATGTTCACATAAATGTTAGAATATTTCAAATAAAGCAAAACCAAACGTGCACGGCTTCCCTCTTCATCTTCAAACACTTACTATCATTGTTTTCATGTTTTATAGAGCAATGCAACGATCATTACGAAACCATATTATATTATGTTGGTTTAACTCTTGTCCTGCAATAATTTTATCACATAATTTATTATTATGTTTATAAAGAGATAGATTCCTTCTGATTAGAAACCATCAATTAAGTTTGTTTGATATATGCTATTTATAAATTATATATTATATATAATAGAACACATTTGAAATATACCGCGCACTTTAACTTGTGTTGTTTATATCATATTAATCGTTTATCATATAAAGTCACGTGATCAGCGGTGTATTTACTTTCCTGGTCGCCCCTTTACCAAAAGCTATGGAATATTCGTAATTATCAGGTCAACTAATGAATTTTACATGATTTGGATAAACGTTTTGTTATCAAGCAAGTGTTAATCTATAACTAAGATATGAATGATAAGTATAACTTTACTCCTTTTCTACCACAGAAAACGAAAGTGACAAAGAGAGAACAACTTCAGATTATTCTACTGCGTAGATCTCATTGGCACAGTATTCGACAAGGTTTTCAGTGTTGTAACCCTTTATCTGGGGTGTTAGTGCCTCTTTTATAGACTGTTGAACAAGATTTTCTTTTGAACCCCGTTCGTGACATGTTTGACACAGCTTATCTGCTTTTTCGATGCAACCTACACCCTTCTCTCTTCAGTCCGGTGAATCAACCAAATTAAATGTACATGTTTTGTGATTTTCTTATCTCTCCTAGGTGAATATTTAAATGCATTATTTGCCCCTGGAGGCCAAACAATCAATAACCAACAAATCTCTTTTGACAATATGAAAACCACTGGACTACGCTCTTAGGAACTTGTCTCATGGGAGGGGGCGATATAATACACACAATCACAAAATCACCAAACAAAATTGGTTTGTTCTATAGTAATTTGAAAATAAATAATCTGAATGGTTTTACACTAGTAATTTTGGGGCCCTTTATAGCTTGTTGTTAGTTGTGAGCCAAGGCTCCATGTTGAAGGCCGTACATTGACCTATAATGGTTTACTTGTATAAATTGTTATTTGGATGGAGAGTTGTCTTATTGGCACTCACACTACATCTTCCTATATCTATTAAGATATATTGAAAATACATAACTCGACAGGTCTTTTAAGCCATTTTATTAATGCTATTCCATGTTGTTTTTTTTCAAAAAAATCGATAAACGCATAAAAGAATAAATGTTATTAAAATATATTTGATATGTCTCGAAATGGGTTTCATCTAACTTGACCTATATTGTCTCAGGAACACTTACCTCACTTTTATTACAGTTCTGTAACTACATTGAGGTTATTGCCTCAGTTAGGAAAGTTCAAAACCAAAACTTGTCATTTAATGAATGGCTATTACTAGTATCTATTTTGAATTTATTGAACTATAAAATTAATTTTTGACTCTTCACATTGAATAATCCGCGAAGCGGATTATGTAATTGTGAAGAGTCAAAAATTAATTTTTTGGGTCAATAAATTCAAAATAAATTATTGCCATTCATTATAAATAAATTTCGATCAAAAATAAGGCTCACAGAACTTTGTATACCATTTATATTAACAATAACAACGTACACACATGTTGGCGTCTGAATACACAACGTCAGAGTGGGCATGTCGCCATACAAATTGACAACATTGAAAATAAAACTAATACTTTTAGCCAATCAGAAAACAATAAATACACCAATTTATTATTATTATTATTATATCAAATTGTTTAATTACGATGAGTGTCTTGCAAGAAGCAACGTCTGTTCTTGTACTTTTCGGGGTCCATGTTTCTTATTTATTATTAGTTTGCAGTGTTACATAGGAAAAAGTGCCACGCATGTTTTACATATCTTTTACATACGTCAAACATTCGTTTCGAAACGCATGTGAAACGTCTTTTTTCCTACCACGCACGTATAAAGCATGTTTTAAACATGCGTTATTCGTGCGTTTTACGCATCAAAAATACATATGCTGTAAGTTATTCGTGTGTTTTACACATGAAAAATATATGAAATGTTAAATGCATGTTTCAAAACCATGCGTTTAACATGTGTTGTAAGAAACATGTGTATAATATGCGTTTTAAACGATGTGTATAACATGTTTGTAACAAACATGCGTATAATGCATATTTCAAACAAATTAAAAGATATTATACCAAATCATCCATAAAACCTTTGTCAAGTTAACTAGTTCACATTCCATATGTTCCATACAATCAAGACGACTTCTGTTTACTTTTGAAGGATATTCCCTGGACATATAATTGCTTTAATCAGTTTAATTTGGACTCAGACTCAGACAACATCTCTTTATATTATTTTGACCACAAATATCCTTTTGACAAGCAACATCTGTATCATATTGCAGACCAGACTTCACTTTTCATCAGTCTTTAAAATTTTCCTGTTTGAATACACCAATAAACTAAGAAATATCTGTAACATGATTTTCATGTTTCTAAAACCTTTATGATTTATCAGATACATTTGACACTAAGATGTTTAAAAAGACCATGATATGAAATATTTGATGGAATAAAAACTGATAATCTTCGGTCTTTGTAGTTTCATTGGCAGTAATACCTCAACTCTTTTATACAGAAGTCAAAATTATCTTAAATGGATTTTGTGGAATGTTTTACATGTATTTGACAATGTTTGTTAAAATGTTACTTATGGTTAAACTTTGACAAACACATTTGTTAACTTATGCATATAATATGAAAAGGAAAACCCCAAAAGTGTATTAGATGTTTCTTTTAGCATCAATTTAAATACATTTTGAAGTTGTGTCCCTTGCAGATTTAATGATAACCAATATCTTGAAAAATCTGAGACTGTATTATTTTTTTAAACATGTTAAATGAAAAATTCATTAAATCCGCTTGAGAATCTCATTCATATTTTTTCTCTCTGTTGTTTATTTGTTGCAGAATATAAATTTAAAAAAAAACTTCCAAAAAATTGATTTCACTCTACTTTTATTTACAGCATTCTCAAACGTTACAATCAACTTTTTATGTTTTTGTTGTTGACATCATAACACTATCAATTGAATGTTCTATCTTCTAAATGTCACCCTTCTTGAAATTGTCTTCATCTGAAAAGAAAACAATTACATTCATAATCATACATTTAAACTTAATTTGATTTATTCCCATATACTGTACTAAGTTATTAGTTTTAAACATAATGAAATAACCTCAGTGACTTTATTCTTGCTTTTCTGTCTCATTTGTCTTAGTGTATGTCGTTTCTTGTTTTATTTGTTCCCGGGTTTTTGTTTTGTTCATTGATTGCCCGTCTGTATTCTCTTAGTTTTGAAATCCGTTTGTAATTTAGTAATTTTGTTTTAAACTTGATCATGAGATCTTTTTATCTAAGACTGTTTAGCTAATTCTTACAACTTCACTACTTTAAATTGCATCCCAGTTAGGAGCAACATCAAGTTGTAATGTATTATGAAAACTTACTTGAGATAGTTATATGTATGATATGCAGCTCTATTTTTAACTTAATTAAAAACAACACACATAATTTACAAGTATAAAGGATTAAAATTTTGCAAGCCGAAACACCAATAAACAAAAAACAACAGCTAAACTTAAATATGTAAATACCATTTCTACTTTATTCTTAATATTAATCTTTTGGTGTTGTCCCTAAAAATCAAAGTCTAACACTGAATTTATGCATATTGCTTTAAATCACAATACTTGCGTTTTTAGAATAAGAAAGGGTCTGGGTAACGCCCAGAAGGCATGATGTTGCATCGTTTGTTTTATAGCTTCTTGGGGACTTCTGCAGCTCCAGCACCCTTTGGTAATTTTTAAGCATCGCTTGGCAAATAGGATGCTTAAGTCATATTTCTGATTCAGTCCGAAAGAGTAGAAGTTCCTCATATCTATTGATCTGATGAAAACAACATAAATATCTAGGATATTAAAGTGAAGGCTATTATCATGTGCACCTCAGCAGATGTCAAATAATAGTTACACAATGTAATCTATAAGACGATTCTTTTTTTTTTTAAATATAACATTCAGTACGTAGAAAAATTTAATCAATGGCAGCAATCTTTCAGACTAGCTTTCATTACAATATACATTTATAGATAAATTAATAAATACTTCATTTGATATGGAAAATGATTATACGAACAACTTTAGGAATTGTTAGCGATGATTTCTTATGATATAATGAAATGACTACTTTTTGCTCTTATAATATTATTTTGTTGTAGGGTGCGCATTCTCTATAGTGTTATGGCGACTTCATCTTTGAATTGTGGTGTTTGTGATCACCGCAATATTTCCAAACTTTCAGCAATCTGGTGTACTGAATGTGACGAAGGACTTTGCGAGGGTTGTCAGGAACATCACAGCTTATCTAAAGGATCTCGAAATCATACGGTTATACCAATTTCCGAATATCGTAAATTACCAAGTTATGTTATCAAGATTTCTCAGTTCTGTGACAAGCACAATGAAAAGTACATCATTTACTGCAAGAAGCATGAATGTCCTTGTTGTAGCAGCTGCATTGTACAAAGTCACAATAGATGTGATGAAATCGTAAAACTAGATGATGTCATTAAAAACGCCAAGACATCAAATGCTTTCTACGAAATCGAGCAGACATTGGTAGAAGTAGCCGAAAATATTGGAAAAATCCGACAAGACCGACAAAAGAACCAGCTGACCTTATCTGAGACTCGGAAGCTGATTGAGAAAGAAATCACAGAGACCCGAATAGCGATTAATAATCATATCGACAAAATACAAGCAGATATAATAAAGGAGCTATGTGCATCAGAAGACAAGGAGAGTAGAAAAATCGGTCAACTGTTAATTTCTCTAGAGGAAAAACAACAAGAGATTTTGTCATTGCAGGATAGTATTTCAGATATCAAGCAGAATGCTTCGGATCTTCAGACTTTTTTGTCTATGAAACGAATCGAAAAGGAGGTCTCAAACAAAGAAGAATACATCAGGTCAATATCCGGTAGCGGGAATTTGAAACAGATTGTTCTGTCATTTGCTTTCAACACTGCAATTCAAAATCTCGTTTCCGACATCTCAAATTTCGGAAAGATCATTGTTGAAAGTAAACCATCCGATATTGACCTAACCACAAGAAAGCAGAGGCAAGCTCAACTGATGGTTACAAAAGTACCGTCAAGATCATTTGGAAATATCAATCTATCGTTACAGCAGACCATTAACATGAAACAGGACAAATACATTTTTGGTACATACCTGCTACCTGATAAAAGGATGGTATTTTCCACCAGTATATTTGCCAACGGTACTGTAATCGTTCTGAACGCAAATGGATCACTGAGTTTTGAAGTAGACTAACCAACACAATCCTTTGATGTAACTCACATTACAGAAGACAACACATTGTCTGTTTCGTCTGGTGGTTCTATTTCCCAGTGTATTTATATTATTTACTTGCAAAACCGAAAAGTCAAGAAAGGCATTTATTTAAAGGATAATATATATGGGATAACATATAATGGAACCTATTTAATTTATTCAGGGTTAAATAGAGGAATTCGAATGGTCAATCCAAATGACGAGACCATAAGCGATATAGTCGGAGGAGGAATGACACATAACTGCTACATTACATCATTTGGCAACAAACTTTATCATACAAATCCAGACGATAATACTGTTACATGTTATGATCAACAAGGTATAAAACAATGGACATTTCAAAATGAAAGCTGTTTGCAGACACCCGCAGGCATCTCCATAGATAATGATGGTAACATATACGTAGTAGGGCGTAAATCAAACAATGTCATAATTATTTCTCCCGATGGAAAACAACTCCGACAACTGTTATCTGGAAATGAAGGACTCTCCGAACCATGTGCGATTCATTTTAGTAAGAAAAGAAATAAATTGATTGTTGCAAATAAAAGGAGAAAAGCATTCCTTTATTCTGTAAACTGACACATCTCCAGTTATGATTAAGTTGGTGCAGAAAATCTTAACATGGTTTAATGGTGGGTTGATATTAACCTTTTCTCTGTCAAATGTTCTTAGAATTAGATGAGTTTATAGAACTATTATGATATTCATATATAAAACAGTACATATGAATACAAAAAGATGTACATTGTAACTGACTTTTATTACATTTCCTATTAGTTCATATCAATAAATTGAAAATAAAATGCATAAGAAAGTTAATGACTTAGTCTTCCAAACCATCTTAGTTGCATAAAATTTGTCAGAAGACCACAACACAGATTGAGATTCACAAAGATGAATATTTCGATTTTATATATTATTTCTAATGAGACCAGAAAAAAAGTTGAAGGTAGCAACCGTAGATCACCGGGAGGTTACGCACGGTAATGCGTTCGGAATAAAATTACGTTAATATATGATTTAAGAACAGCAACAATTTGCCTATACAAAATAAAACCACCAACATCCATATATCTACAGAAAGGTCCGGACATGTTTTTCTTATTTTAAGTTAATTCTATAAATTTTGCACCATACATTTATTTTATTGAACACACAAATCTTACTTTTACGTTAAAAATTGCATGTCAGGCATAACATTACGTCAAATTAAATAAAATGCATTTTTCTATGTTCCGTTGTATTTTTCACATAAAATCTGCGAAATTTAGTATACCAGCTTCCTACTAGATTTATATTATAACATCATACCCGTTTTTTGGTATTGGCTGAAATTTGAAGCAAGCCTTCAACGAAATATTCAGCAGAGGAACCTGTCTTAATGTGTTATGAGGAAAGTTTATCAACATTTCAGTATTATTATTATCCCTATAAAGTAATAAAATCATATTAAAACTATACTCAATAGAAAGTTCTGAAAATGATAAACATTTCCAAAGTTTCAAATGTAAAAAAAAAACTTTTCTTGAAGCAGAATTTTAAAAAATCGAATGTCTAGCCATTATGTCCAAACGTAATTTTTGTCCATTCCTTAGGTGAAGCATGTTGTATAAATACTAAATGTGCATTTATAATACAAATCTAACATATTTATAAGATACAAACTATAAGTTCATACAAATGGCTAAATGAGTCGGGTGTTTTCACAAATATGATGACCTTACAATTTTTTTCGGAAAGCATTCCCTATGTCTAGCCATTATGTCCAAGGGCGTCATTTTGACGTTTCTGCACAGTGGCGTCGTTTATACAAATACACATTATTTACGAACTGTTTAGGCAGTTAAAATGATGCCGGGAAATGTTCATTCCAAAATGGTCTGCTGAATCAAAATAACACTAAGATTAGAAAAACACAAAAACACAAGGAATTAACCCTTTATAGACATAGGGGAAAAAGGGGGGTGAGCCGAGGGATATTTTCTTACATTTTGTATGAACAAAAGTTTTCACGCAAATTTAAAACACCTTTATAGATTAGAAACCGATTAGAATCCGAGGTACAATGGTCTTATAATTTTTAAAGAATTAAATAAATACGTATTTGCAAAATAAACCCACCACTGCTAAAAAGATAAAGAAATAGTCTAAAAACTCGCACAGACACATACAAATATTTGACAATAGTGAGTTCAATAAAAAAAAAAAAAAAATCTTTTCAACTAAAATCCTTATAAAAGGAAATATTGCTGAATTATTATATGACCGATTTTTATGAAATAAATACCATAAGTGTTTATGTTCAATTTGTCAAAAAATTGTTCAGCTATATTTTTGTTTTCATGTGTCCCTCCGGGAGCAAGATTTTTTTTTAAAGGTTGCTATATATCCTATCCAAAATAAAATTGGAAACATTTGCATTTGTTTTCATCTGCTGCTCATTACAGATCAGAAAATATAAACGATCCTTACTTAATTGCCTTATACAATGTACATGATGAATTTTGAAACATTTCTTCAGCTTATTGTATTTACTTGATAAAATTCGATTGTAGTAGGTTCTCCGGTCTTGATAAAAAAATGTCAAAGTTAGTATATGGCGTCACATTTGTCAATTATACATGTAACGTCTTGCGACGCAATATCGTGCATAACGTCCGTACGGTCTTCAACAATTAATAAAGCCCCATAACATGCAGTATTAAGTTAAAGGTCTCAGAATAGCAAAATCTAAAATAATTCTAAATATCATTCAACGACCTAGTGTTTGCTTATAAAATTAATAAACAGCTGCGCCATGAGCGCATGATACGCCCTTCGCCTTGTGTGAAAGTTTTATGCAATAATCACAAAAAGTTTCTGAGAAAGTTTTAAGCCATAACTATATATTGTTTTTGAGATATTGCAGGACATGTGGACCCCCCCCTTTTTTTCGCCCTTCGCCTTGTGTGGGAGTTTTATGCAATAATCACAAAAAGTTACTGAGAAAGTTTTCAGCAATAACCATATTATATTGTTTTTGAGATACGGCAGGACATATGAACAAAAAACTGAATATCACTTCAATAAAATTTCGAATAAAAAACAAAAAGTATACAGATCTTTACATTAATATAACAAAGAAGTGTGTAAAGTTTTAAGCAATTATCATAAATTATTTTTGGGATACGGCGCGACATGTTAAAAACCCTCCCCCATTTTTACAAAATACCCAATAACACAAAAATAAAATTTTGAATCATCACCAAAAAGTATACAGATCTTTATATTGATATAACAAAGAAGTCTGTAAAGTTTTATGCAATAATCATAAATCGTTTTTGAGATACGGCAAGACATGTAAAAAAAACTACCCTTTTTTACAAATACTCAATAACTCAAAAATGAAATTTTGAATCATCACCAAAAAGTATACAGGTCTTTAGATTAATATAACAACGAAGTGTGTAAAGTTTTAAGGAATAATCATAATTCGTTTTTGAGATACGGCGCGACATGTAAAAAAACTCTCCCCCTATTTTACAAAATACTCAAGAACTTAAAAATGAAATTTTGTATCATCACCAAAAAGTATACAGATCTCAAGATTAATATAACTAAGAAGTGTGTAAAGTTTAAAGCAATAATCAAAAATCATTTTTGTGTTACGGTGCGACATGTGAAAAAAAAACACCCCCCTGTTTTAGTAACAAAGTGCCGTAACTCAAAAAGTTTTAAACTTATTTTCACCAAAAAGTATACAGATCATTTGACCATCATAAGAAATAACTATATAAAGTTTTCATGAAATTTGGATAAGTCGTTCTCAAGTTACGGTGCGACATGTTTACGCCGGAAAGACAGACGGACAGACAGATGGACGGACATTTGTATACCATAATACGTCCCGTCAAAATTTTGACGGGCGTATAAAAACAGCAGCCACCAACAGTAGCATATTGTCTTTGAAATGATAAATATTTAATGATTGTCCTTATTAATGTATTTGGAAACATCAACCAGACATGCGGTAGAAGTGAACATGAATACAATACATTCAATTTGATGGTTTTCTGTAACGAAAGAAGAAGAAAACGGTGAATAGTGGGAAATTATGGTATATTGGATAGGGACAGATATTTATCATTGCAAAAGGTGACCTTACGACACTCCAAAAGAATTTTTGAAAGGATTTGTGCAAAAACGTTACGTAACACATTCTACATGGTTGCTCTTACCGTTCTCTTTCTGACCGGAATTGGCTTCGAATTTAAGCTTCCTGCACAGCCAAACAAAATCTCTATTTTAACAGGGTTCTACTGGCGGTCGAAAAAAGTCCAAGAGATGAACATTTAACACCAATTAAATCATTGTAACGTTTTGCCTCACAGAGTTGGCGTCTTACGTAAAAAAAAAAACAACATATCGCTAATAAGGTTATTTCTTTTCCTTCATTTTGATCCATAAGTAAAAATCTGTTGAGTGAAATGTTCACAACAGGACTTCGATCTTGAAAAAAAATAAGCTAAATGTGATTTTTCTGTGCAATGAGATTGTTGTAAACTTTTAAAACTTAAATTTTTCAATTTGTATTTTATGTAAGGAATATGACTTGTTTTAAAAGGGTAACAATTCTAACCCTGATATTTTTATGTGTATTGTATCTTTTTGTACAGTATTTATGTTACATGCTATTAATATACATATATCTCAATTTTGGTTTTGACACGAGCTTCCCTGATGAGTGTTTTGTAGCCAACGTGAGTCTGGCATTTACAATGTTAGTTATGGTATATATACAGGGCCGTAAATTACATGGAGACATTTCCTTCCTAGTGATGGAGGGCTGACAAAAAATGAAGAAAAGGAAAAAAACATAAAAGAAACAAAATATTGTTTAAATCGTGCATTATTTATAATGGCACTGGTTGTAAGTTAAACCAACAGGGGATTAATCATAATGGCAGGGTGTGCTCGATATTAAGATCTGGAAAATATTGATGAACAGTACTCAACTCCTCAGCACACATTTCAGGGACTTTCAGAGTATTTTTGTAATTAACTTGACAGAAGACATTATATAAATGATTTCCCATACTCTGATGACTTGCCACAAGAAATTCACAGATGGCAAACTTTAACGTTTATTAAGGAGATTGGGTCAAATTGTACAATAGAGCTAGCAATCAAACACTGTCATGCAGTTCTGCCTGAAAATAAAATAAATACTATGTAACCCTTGCCAGTTGAGTCTTGCAGATGTGAGTGCTTGTTTTCTGTTCTAATGACTCCTCGAAACGTGGTGGTCTGGCTATGCAACATATACATTTAAGTGACAATGTCGTCAATATTGAATGCATAGAAGTACCAAAGATTATTACAGGCCGTGAATGTAAGCAACTGCATTTCACTGTACGGCCTTCAACAATGAGCAAAACCGATACTTTTAAGTCTGCTAAAAATACACCGAAATGTCATTATTTGAAAAAACAAAGAAGACAATCGCTGAATGACAGAATCCTAACTAAAAACAGACATATAAAAAGGATGTGAAAGAGTGAAACGTGTTTACGAGCTTTCGGAGTTTATACTAACCAGCCCTTTTCATGAATTGTAAATAAAGAATAAATGTAAAACGGGGTTTTTCAATACCACATCCGTATCACCTTCCGGGTCATGGTGGTATTATTGCCAATGGACAACTCTCCACAATAGACCAAATGACACAGAAATTAACAACTGTAGGTCACCGTACGGCCTTAAACAATGAACAAAGCCCATACCGCATAGTCAGCTATAAAAAGTCCCGAAATGATAAATGTAAAACAATTGAAACGAGAAAACTAACGGCCTAATTTGTGTACAAAAAATGAACGAAAAACAAATAGGTAAAACATCAACACACGACAACCAATAAATTACAGGCTCCTGACTAAAGGTTAATGAGTGTCAAATGTAGAGCAGGATCTGTTTACCCTTTAGAAGCATACGGGAGTACCCATTGTATTTGTTGATGTTTGTGTTGCTCAGTCTTTCATTTTCCTTTTTGCAATTGTATACTATTGTTTGTTCATTGGTCCTTTTCTCTTTCAGCCAAGGCGTTATCAGTTTATTTTCGACTTGTTATATTTTGCCTTTTCAATAACACACCAAAAAAAAAAAAAGAAAGAGAAACAAATTGAACATGAAGACTACATGTACCTCCCACTATTTTCATTTTCTGTCGGAATCGTTTGTACTTCTTTTGATCATTTTATGATAAAACGTCTTTTCTATCAACATGTATGTTACATGCAATACATTTTATTTATGATATATTTCAATGATTTTCATGACAACTAACAACAAACATCATGCTTTATTTCCCCGGTTTTTTCATGAAATTATCAGGTTGTTTTCGACTTATGCGTTTAACTATCCCTTTGGTATATTCCAAGCCTATCTTTATAGATATTAACTAGTATATCAAACTGAGAACTTGATTTCAAAATAAATTTTTGAATCCTCAGTTAAAAAACAACATAACTTTTTTTTGTTTATTTGGTCTGCAACTGAATGTTTTGTCTAGCTATTCCAAGGATTCCAATGAAGTTTCTTTGCGGCGGGGGAGATATTTTATTGCCATTGTACGAATAAACAGATGGGCCATAGCACATTCATCTTTGAAGCAAACGCGTAGTTATGAAATCTGAGATGCATCGAATTTTGATGTCAATAAAAGAAAATCTGAGAAGTTATAATTACTTTTAAAAGGTTGGCATACTATTGGAATACTTTGTTAAAGTTAACGATCGTAAGTCTGTGTTTTAAAGTGCATTGTAATGGCAGTTCGATTCTAGCACTTAGCTAATTACTGACTCAATTAATGCGCATCTCTGACAGGAATGTATTGACAATTTTGTTAATTAGCGTAATAGAATGCTCAAGTGACTGGATTCTAAAACAACTGCCAATAACATTGACTCATTAAAGTCTGAACGTACTGCAGTGTTGGAATTTACAAATTCTTCTTTCTCTAAAGACGTTTTGAACTTTTGATGAGTGCGTTCTTAAGTTTCATGGTATTTTGTTTGTCGAATAGATAGACTCCTAACATCGCTGAAGAGACATATATTGTCGAAATCTAGATCTGGTGTACAAAAAAATATTGACACCTTATGTTTGTGGCATAACATCTGGGCCACAAGTTTATTGTTTTCTGTTTAGTATTAAATTTATATTAAGATCCATTTTGTTACATTTCGTGATCAATTTTATTTGGCAATCGCCAATGGCTGTCAGCAGGATTAAAGAACATCAGTTGTTCAACCTGTTAGTCAAATGCGTTTTGTTTAAATATACTTTTTTCACATTTTTGGTCTTTTGGAAAATGTTGTTTGTGCTGTATTTAGACCCTTCTACAACGAAATTTGTTTTACATGCACATGTATAAAAATTGCGGTTTTTATCCAACGCAATCATAGGTTTGAACGTACATGTAGTTTTCAATTTAGACTTGTTTATATTTTTTCGTTTGGGCTTGTATCATATTTTCCCTCCGGTTTATATGATCCGTTCATCCTGTATTGACTCTTGAAATTCAGGAGTCTATCTTAAATTGAGGTTAAATTATATGGCCTTCCAAATATACATACATATATATATATATATATATACATTTTGTAACAGTCCACATTGAAAGAGAGGCGAATGAAAGTTACTGAAGAAACATTCAAACTCACACAGTAAGTCGAAAGAAAACTGACAACGCCATGGCTAAAGAAAAAAGAAAAACAGACAAACAAAAAAACAATAAAATACAAAGCACAAAATACAAAACTTAACAAAGATAACTGCAGACTGAGCATTGTGAACCCCATTAGAAACCTGGGTGATCTTAGAAGCTTTGGAAAGATAAATTGATACTGCTTCATATGTGGCATCCGTCGTGTAGTTTATGTTAGAACAATCCCGGTTATAAGTCTAATTCGGTAATTCACAGTCGGGAAAAGGAGACGGGATTCGCGTTGCGACGTAAGGAACATATCCGCTCTCATTTGGGGACCTGTCAATTTGCACAGACAGAGTATGCTTAAATGAGGGCCGAACAATCTTTGCAATTACTTTAAAAAGCAGCGTGCTTTGTTGAGAAGCAGCAGATATCTATTTTCTATTCTTTGTCTCATCGTCGCTTTGTCCTACTACTTTTTCTTGATTCTATAATATTGTTAATGTAATACCATGTACTGTATGTAATAGCAGAAAAACTCTTAAAATGCAAAACGAAGGAACAAAGCTAAGACCATGAAAAAATGTTAATTCAGACATTTAAAACATTTATGACTACAAATATTGTATATCGTTTCTATACACCAGTCGATACTGATACTTATATAATATTTTTCATGTAGAATGAAGCTTGATATTAAAGTCTTGGAGAGTTCGGTTATTCACTGGTTGAGATTTGACTTTTTGATAGCTTCCAGTATATGTAAAATAAGTAAGGTCGATATTATTTTTGTTTTGTTTTGTTTATAATAATTTGTGTTATGCTTAGTAACAACGCACGGTGACCTATTATAGATGTTAATTTCTGTATCATGTTGTCTCTTGTGGAGAGTTGTCTCATTGGCAGTCATACCACATCTTCTGTTTTATATGGTGAATTGATAACATTCCAGAGGATATTTACAGTTGTTCTTATGTGGAGTTCCTACACCACTATCCATGGTTGGGCGAGGGTTGGTGTTCAACCCAGCCACATTATCGATCGATATGCATGTCCTTAGGCATTATGCCATTTTTGATTGGGATCTGTAAATATTTATCATTCATTATAAAATCGTTGATTTTTTTTGTATCGGGACGTTACAATTTTCAGCCATATGTTCTATATATAGAGTAAAGCTCACGAGATATTTCAACTAAATCCAATACTATTAATTCTTTGTAATAGAAAAAATGGCGCCATGTGTCTTTGACCTATTCTTTTGAGATAGTTTATGTTCGAACGTCGACTTTCATATACTTAGAATATTTCAAGTTGTAGTTGAAATACTGTGCTGTTTTGTTTTGACAATTTTTACAGTTCTAGAGCTATTGAATTCGACAAAAGATAAGCCTTTTGTAGAAAACGGACTCTAGTCTTGCAACGAATTTGTTATCAGCTTTGATATATGCTAGGATTTTTAGCTAGTATATTTATAATAAAATATAATTATTACAACAAAAAACAGTGTATTCACTGCGAATATTTTAATTGAATACCCTTATAAAAAAGATGAATATACCATTTAATTTAGTCCGGGGGTGTTTGCACGAACACGCCCGCCATTATGATAAAAGGCTTATCTTTTGTCGAATTCAATAGCTCTAGAGTTGTAAAAATTGTCAAAATAAAACAGCATAGTATTTCAACTACGATTATAATCGTTACATAAGTGCGTAAAATACTGATACATGTACAATGTTCCGTCAAGTATGTTATTCATGTGCGGATCCAGAATTTATAAAGTTGCAACTTAACAAAGCAACGTTTTGGGCGATATTTCAAAAGGCTAAGCATTTATCCTCTTAGAAGCTTTATAGGAGGACCCGGGTCCCACTTACTCATTAATCCGCTCTTGATAATGTCGTTCCGCTTTCGACGTAGTGGCATTCTACTATAAAGACGATGGTGTCGTAGACTTTCAAAGGGGGCAGGGTCATTTCACTTCAGCGTAGGAATCTTGTAATCCAACACGGTACAAACTGTCCACATTTGTCTTTTTATTTTTGTTTATTTTGATATGACAAAAATGAAAGTACAATGTTCAATTGTTTTAAAGATAGTTAACGACCTGTGCTTGTAAGTATTTTTGTTGACGTGACATGACCGATTGGACAATATAGGTTCATTTGTCTTAAAAGGTCAAGTGCGTGTCATCAAAAGCTGATCCGCGTCCGGTATTTATAATCTAAAAGCGTACTAAATATTTACGAAAGGAAAATATCTAGTGTCGTTATGACTTTAAAAATCTCACTAAATTTCAAAGCCATTGTAAGTCTGATGATTGGTTGGTGTTAAATATCCAGTGGCAAATATTACATACATACTACTAGATCGAAAACATTTTTGGTGTGATATAGCGATATGAAACCGGCTCTGCACTAGACCGATACAAGCTGAGCCGACTTTGTAACATGATGGTGGATTGAAGCTTTTACGTCACATGCACTTAAAGATATATTTATATGCTAGAATAAGTCAATGAATGAAAATAACGCATAAATAACCCCTTGTTCCTCCAAAATCCGTACCGGCAAGCTTAGTAAGAATTTAAGCGCACGCATAGTTATGCAATATTGCTTTAACAATTCTGAAAACTAGGACTTCTAAAAAACAACTTAAAATTCTCGGATCATAATTATTCCCTAACAACATATAGATTATAAAATTGAAAATATTTTAAAAGAAACGAACTTAAACGATTTAGATATAATCGACATTACAAACACAAATACGTGCACGTAATTTTACGCAATCAATTGCATTATAATGAATAGCTTATCTGGTATCTTAAATTATTGACTATTAAGGGATGAAGAAACTGGAGCCAGGTTCGTGCATAATGGAAACTCACTGGCCTAAAACGTTCTCATCAGTATTTATAGAAATTATTTTATAAATTCAATAGTCGTATTTTTAAAAAGTCGATGAACCAAACATTTAGATGAATCGGATGTCGTTATTTTTGATAAGTGTTAATGAATCGGTCAACTTACCAACAATAGTCGCAATTATGTAGCCTATAATTTTGCTGAATAATGATTGAATATTTGATTTTATAAAGTACCCATATTGTCTTCAGTCTGTTATGATGTCATAAGAACGACTATTCGGGATGGTTTTATCGAACTGCTCAAATCGTATAAGACGTTCGTTATTCTTCTTATTTTTCACAAGGTAGATCCCACTTTAACGACAGTCATTGGTCACTAGAGCATCCTTTGACAATGAAATTACAGGTAAGAGATTTAATGTAAAATTATGTAAAAGGGGGACCTTGCTAAATACAGATGCTACTGTTATTTTCTGATAATTAAATTTGAATTAAATAACTAATTATAAAGAACGAAAAAAAGCTAAAATATATTGAATTTTATTCGGAAACTCTTTAACAAAACAAGACACAAACTAATCATTCGAGTCCTTTCTTTTCTCAATTCAATTCCGGTGTGAAAGCGGTGACCGAAGCGCACTGTTTCATACCACATATTTGCGCTCGTTCATCGCTTTCAAATAAAAGTCTTATATGAAACAAAAATGAACATTTATTTCTAATAACTATATTTGTATGCTGAAAATGTACACATGTTAACATACAGTAATGAATGTTGCATCTTGACCGGAATAAATAGTATTTTGGAATGCTGTGTGACTGCTGTCGGCTATTAAAAATAGCAGAATCTTCTTAAACGTCTATATAATATAGCTTCTTAGTACTTTAGAGCTTTTAGATTACCTGCAACAAGACACTCAATGATAATTTAATGTATTTGAATGACAAAGCAAATTACAACAAAGGGAAAGTAAGGGATATAGATTTTCCTCTCCCTACGCCACCCCATCATCTAAACAGAAAATGCTGCACTTTGATTGAAAATGAAATACATTTTGGTAATGCCTTGCGATTGTCGTCAATTTTGAATGAAAAATACTAAGAGGTACGTACTTTATTATTAAAAAAGATGACACTAATTTTTGAAGAGATTTAGGAATAATTGAATACAATTATAATAACAAATGTGCAATTTTGCAACGATAAGACATGTAAAACTAGTTAAAATAGTACAGATGATCTGTTTGCATTATATTCGAACTATCACTGTAAGATATGATAGGGACATATTTCTTATAGTATCACGTTTGAGATGCAGCACAAAACAAAACAGCGTAATTTTAAATTATTGTGTGTGTTTTGCCATTTCAGGGTATTTTAATCGTTATATGTTTCGTGATCACACAGTTATTGACCAATATTTCATCAGGGAGTCCACTGGAGACTTTAGTACGAAGGTAAGACTTCAAACGTATTCTACATATTGTCTGATCTTTGATCGGGTTACTGACTGTTTGAAGCATTCCCCGTCACTATATCAAGAATCCAGTACAAATATTTAAGAAGACAACGATATAAAATTAAATAATATATTTTTATACGTAGATAATTTCATCACCATTTTTGTGCGGGGTTCGTGTTTTTGTACAGAGTCCTTATTAATGTTTTAATTGCGTTTATTAGTTTCTCTTTGATATGCATAGTATTGTCCATTGGTATCTGTTTTATATTGGTCATATTTTTATAATCTTTATAATTCAGTTATAATTATGGTGATTCAATTTTGCTCATGACAGTCTTAGTTCAGAAAAAAATGTTTTACAACTAAACGCGGTTATACTTTGCAGATTGTTATTCATTGATCTGTTAAAGGGAAACATATTTGCTCCTAGACAACATACCCTTTTCCTGCTGAGGTCCAAATGATCTTGTCCGTAATTATGGAACACCAAAACTGTCTTGTTATTTTTTGTATGTACAAATAATGGCCGTAAATTTTCTCGTTTGAATTGTTTGACATTGTCATTTCGGGGCCTATTATATCTGACTATGGGCTTTTCTCATTGTTGAAGGCCGTACGGTTATTTCTGTGTCATTTTGGTCTCTTGTGGACAATTGTCTCACTGGCACATACCATATCTCCTTTTCTTTTTGTTATGCCTATTCACTTTTATATGATGTGCACTTGTTTTTTATATAATATGCACACACCCTTATATGATGTGCAAGTATTCTTATATGATTTGCAAATATTCTTATATGATGTGCAAATATTCTAATATGTTTGATGTGCAAATTTCCGGAAATGATGGGGAAATAATATCCTTTAATATGATGTATAACTCCCGTTGATCTTCATCTTATGTATATTTCCCACTGAACGTAAAGCAATCAACATTCAATAAATAGAATTGAGCATACAAATGGGGAATGCGTCAAAGCAGTCATAATTTGTGTTCCGATGACTTATATTTACCAGATAAAAATGTATTTAGGAGGTATAACTTAAATTTACAATTTTTTAACGTTTTAAAAAATCAAGATATATAAATGGCAAGATTGTTATGAGGATATAAATAATATTAGTAGACTTTTAGAAATCCTTATAATGTATTCATGAAGTAGATTTCCTCACTAGTTAATTAAAAGTTAGTTGAATGAAAGGCCCCTTTATAGTTAGGCTGTTCCGTTCAGATTTTCAGATGCAATGTGGATATTTATTCTTACAATGCGTAAAGCATATGGTTTTAATACTAGTAGATGAAGGAACGAGATTAACAGAATATACAAAAGTACCAAAAAGTAAGATCACAAAAATACTGAACTTACAGGAAAATCAATTCGGAAAGTCCATAATCACATGGCAAAATCAAATAACAAAACGCATCAAAAACGAATGGACAAGACTTGGTACAGGCATTTTCAAATGAAGAAAATGGTAGATTAAACCTGGTTTTATAGCGCTAACCCTCTCACTTTGATGACAGTCTCAAACTGTCGCAGTTTATCACAAAAACAAAATATTTTTGGCGGATAACGGTAATTCTGTTGTTGTTGTTGGTACATTTGACATACTTGTTGGTTTTCGTTTTTCGAGGCTGAAGCTTGAATCGCTGGAATTGTTTTAAATTTACTGCTGTCTGTACGGTTTATTTTGTACTGATTGTTGCAAATTGTACAATGACATATAGATGCGTACGTCCACGCAAATTGGACTGTGGAGCGTATTAAGGTCATTCAGAAGTATAATTGCTTACAATACCACAAATTGGATTTTGGTGGTTGTTGCAACATTGACGGAAAATTAAATGTTTTCTTGCGGGTTTTAAGTTACCTTTATATATTAGCAGACGAAATTTTCATTTAAAGTACATGCATTTTGTAAGAATAAGTTGCTCATTCCTCGAACATGTTCTTTCGTGGTTAATATAAATTGTTTTCGTAAGGAAGTCAGGTGTTAATAGTGGGTGCGATGTATTGTTCTGTCCAAAATTTGTCTGTATGAGTTTTGGCAAAAATACATGTATCAATATTATAGTTTCAATTAAGGTAATAAGTCCATAATTACATCGACAAAGTCACGACAAATACATATACTAGTTGAATTATCTGACAAAGTTTTGAATAAATAATAACGGGGGGGGAAATCACAGACAGTGTGGATTGGTGGGTATATTTCTAATACTTAAAAAGTTTACTTGTTGTTCAAATTAAAAGTTTGGTATTTTTTGTGGTTGCTTTTTATGTATTATTGATAACATATATGTTTACAAATACTTATTATTGCAGAAATAAACCAAATAGTCATTCGCTCGAGGAATTTGAGAAGACATGTGAAATGTGTGGACAGCTGTATGGGTATGATACAACCTACGACTGTATGACAGATCCTTCCAACAAAGTGTTCCATCTGTGTTTGAGGGCAGTAGGGAGAAAATAACTCATTTTCGAAACAACAAAAAATGATAAAATAAAAATGTAAAAAAGTGAAAAGCTTGTCTACTTACTAGTATATTTACATCTACTGGTGCATAAGCAGTAAACATTCATTTTTTCTAAATCTGTCCGTGAAGGATCTATGTTTAATACTTCATGTATATTCGGACAATACTTCTTTATACTACAGCTATACAATATTATATATATCCATACGATGTAACATAGATCACCAAAGGATTTGTTTCTTAAATTTCACAAAATAAAGGATAAACTGATGAAGTTCATTTTTCTTTTCAGCATTCTGCAACAAACAAAACGTTTTATCCTGGTATAATGTATAATCGTCATTTTAAATGTAATCTTCATTTCTGGATTCCACAGGCCTTTTGAATGAAGAATTTAAGACACAGCAATATCTAAATAATATATGGACTTTACACTGGTTGGTGCACTCAGTGTTTTTGTTAGAGGTATTTCTATTTGTATACTTCTGATGAGTTAAGCCTTTATTAACTGATTTTTATAGTTCGTTCTTATTTTGTACTGTTAAACCACTGTCCTGGGTTAGGAGAGAGTTGGGATCCCGCTAACATGTTCAAACCGGCCACATTCAGTATATGAATTTACCTGTCCCAGGCCAAGAGCCCGTAATTCAGTGGTTGTCGTTTGTTGGTGTGTTGCATATGTTATTCAATTTTGTTTTTCGTTCATTTAATGTACATGAATACAGCCGTTAGTTCTCTCGTTTGAATTGTTTTACATTTGTCATTTCGGAACCTTTTATTGCTGACAATGCGGTATGTGTTTTGCTCAGTGTTGAAGACCGTACGGTGACCTATAGTTGTTAATCTTGTGGAGAGTTATCTCATTGGTAATCATACCACATATTGTATTTATATTACTCCTGATGCCATAACCCTAACACCATATTATTCACTAGAAGTCGACTATTTTAGTCTTACTTCATTAGTTGTTATTGGCTTTGAACTAGCTGACAGTAACTACGATTACTCTCAGATCTTTACTTTCTGTTCTGTGGGTGTATAAGTACACATCCACGTCCACTCTGTGTTTTTGTTAGATATTTTCTATTTGTTTCAATCTGATGAGTAAGGTAAAGTCTTTTTTCAACTATATTTTTTACAGTTTGTTCTTATGTTGCACTGTTACACCACTGCCCTGAGGCGAGGATTATGCACCAACAAACTTATTTAACCCTGCTAAATTCCCCTAAATTCGATATGTCCCAAGTAAGAAACCTGTAATTAAGTGGTTGTTATTTATTGCTGTGTAACGTATTGGTTTTTTGATTCGTACCTAAAATAGGCCTTTAGTTTACTTGATTGAATTGTTTTACATTTGTTATGTTTGGTACTGACTATGCGGTATGGGTTTTTCTCATTGTTGAAGGCCGTACATTTATCTCTAGTTGTTATATCTGGTGTCATCAGTTGAATCATTGAAAATCGTACCGCATCTTCTAGAAAAAATAAATTATGACGGATTTAACTCTTTTTTTCTTATTCAAAAGTTATATTTATCTTCGTTTTCAATATCCTGTATTTATATTTTATGCATTTCCAAACATGTTTTCATTACGAAGAAACTTAATGATCATTTGCCGGTTTGTGAGAAGTGTGCAAATAGAAAATAATTGCTTAATTACTTTCATCTCTCTACAAAGGCATGTCACATTGTTAAAATGTTATTTTAACGTCCAGTGGAAAATATTTCATGCATCCCATACGTTTTTGTTTAATTATTATACTTAAGAATGCCATTTAATGGGTATGTTAGATTGGCAAAAAAAAAATTTACTCTGCAACATGCCAAGCATAGACTCCTCAATGATATGTTGCATGATTTCTCCAACGTGCAAAGAGTGCAGCGCTTTCACTACACACTGAATTGGTTCGTTTTAACAAATCTACTACAGCCAAACAGAAGCATTGGTTTCTATTTCCATTACGTAAAAGTCACGGTGACAAATTTCTATACCTCAGCCAAACCTGTGGTCTAGTTTGTTGTTCGTTAAATAAATCAGTTATATAAAATAAAGTGGAATGTGGTAGGACTGCAATGAGACAACCTTCAAGCAGATACCAAATAACGCTGATTTCAGCAATTATAGGTCACTATACAGACTTCAAAATTGAGCAAAACCAATGTCGTCACAAGTTGTAAAAAACCACCATATGACAAAAGGTGAAAATAACTTTTTTATAAGCTGTCTTGATTTCTTGTGTATGATTCGTGGAATAAAAATGGAAAAATTTCTTTAATGATTGCAGAGGTCTAGTTTTCATTAATACATATGTAGTATGGTGCCCATTTTCTCTCTTTGTTTTTGACGACTTTCAGGCTTATAATGTGTCAGTCATGTGTTTATATGTAAAAGTCTCCTACAAGTTGTTTTGTTTCTGGTATTTTCCTCTAAATTTTGGTTTCGGGAATTTGCAGAACTGTTGCTTGCAATAGTATTGTTAACCATTCTAAAGTCCATTTCTTGAATGTGTAAATGCTACGTATGCGCCATGACCACCAGGTTCTAGTGACCAAAATTTTTTGTCACAAACCATTAATTCTGACCATTATTTTGTAGGCTGTCAGTATGTTATCAATTAACAATAATGATCTATTTTATTATGTTACAAAATTGACAATACAACTAACTATTACAATTAACGGTACTACATAAATATTTTCAAAATGTCCGAGTTAAATAGCAAAATCGATTACTGGTCAGGACGAACGTATTGTGAGGTGAACTTTTAATTAGATATTTCCTATTCATCCCAATATTAGCAACACTTAAGCAAAATTAACACCGGGTATGCTTCAACCGCAGTGGTTATCTTATTTCTACTTGATTTGATTTGATTTTTTGTTTTAATGCCACTTTTAAGCACAGCCTTTGGGCTATTTCGTGGCAGTCCGTTTTTATTGGTGGAGGAAGCTGGAATGCCCGGATAAAGCCACATACCTTCGATAGGAAAACTAACAATCCTTTTCAAGTAAGATTGGAGTCGAGTGCACCCGCATGAGCGGGGTTCGAACTCACAACCTCAGTGTTGACTGGCTAGCGATTACAGTAACCACTTAGATCGATGCCCCTAAAGCAGATCTTTAAAAATGTTCAAAATAAAATGTTAATCTTTAAAATGGTAATAAGAATCTTGAAAAAAACCAACACCAAAGTTTTAAATCAAACAAACTCAGAGCCTCGATTGCGACCGCACAAAGTCTTTGAAACTAGTTTTGAACAACCCGTAAAACAATGGTGACGTTACTTCGCTAAAACAATCATGTCAATAAACGTTTATATAAATTCAACGTTAAGTAGCAAAGAGGTCGTTACCGCTGTTTCGGAGTGTGTGGCACTAGAACTGCTTGCAGTGACTGGCAGTCAACCGTATATTTGTAGTCATTCTATAAAACTTGAATTGAAGACAAATCAAATCGTTCTTCCGTATTTTTTAATGTATACGTAAAAGCGTATTTTTTATGCACTTTCTTTTCCGTCGGTGGTTATCTCCGGGCACTGCGGCTTCCTCAACCAACAAAAACTAGCGGCCTCAAAATATCCCAAAAATGGCGTTTTAAAGTGGCCTTAAAACAAAAAATATCAATCTATGCACTTTCTGCAAGTTACTTCATGTTTATTACGAACATTTTATAGATGCATGCAAAAGACATTTTGCAGAACAGAATTACAAATAAACAGATACAATGATCATTGCAAATTTTTGAATTGTAAAAAAATAGATATAAATAAATAAAAAAAAACATATGTCAAATTGACACTTTTTACTATCTATTATTTCTAAAATGGGGCATACTATAAAAGCAATAAATTTAACAAATAGGAGGAATAAAATTCAGCCTTATGAAATTCATAAGTAATAAAGATAGCCGTTTTTATTGTTTATGTTCCTATATGAATAAACAGTTCATATTCGCTGTGGGGCTTACCTTACCATGTACATGTACATATGTTTGTAACGTATCTTTTTATTGTTAGTTTTTAAATACATAATGCATATCAATTACATGTAGGTGTTTGTTTTAATAATTGAAAGACTTGAAAGTTGATAAGAATTGAAATATTCCTTTCTTATAATTTTTTTAAACGTTAACTTCTAAAAATCTAGTTTCTAGTTCCAGTGGCGGACCAAGGGGGTTCCAGGGGTTGGAGCTCTTATAAACGACCAATGCATTTAAATGGGGACATTTTGCCGTACCTTCACAGTGCACACGAGATAAACCCCTCCCCCTCCCGTATTTGTTGGTGTCTTGTGGACTGTAGTTTGTTTTTTCGGCCTCTGTCGCTTTTTCACATTACTTTTCTATTTTTCAAATCATATTCATAGTTCTGTTTCCTGGACTCTTTTTAATGCTTTCTTGGCAAACATAAAGGATGCGGGATCATGCGTATGTTTTATAAACATCATGGTGAAAAAAATCAAAATATGTGTTCCAAAATGCTCTGATATATGTTTAAAACATTATAAAATGGTGTGCAGGTTATAGTTACTTTTGAAAACATATACATTAAGAAATAAAAAAAAAAAAACGCCTTTCTCTCAAGATATTAAATAACATAATATTACAATATTTTGTTTATTATGTTAATAATTTCTCTATTATTTTAGTAATGTCTTAACTATTTTAATAATATCTTCAAATATTCTTAAAAAGTGTAAAATATACCATAAAATTCGTATTCCCTGGCCAATTTATAACAACCTTTTTTTCTAAAATGCATTGAAAGTAACAGTACAGTTGTCAATGCAGCAATGTAAAGAATTTGCATTTTTATTTCTCAATAATTGCTTAAAGGTTATTTTTTACATATCAGATAGTGTCAATACTGTCGTACAGCCACAAGGCTTAATCTTACTGGTGCATTTGAAAGTCCAATATTAAATGTACAATTGTAACTCTTTAGATTTAAATTAAGATAGAGAGAACATTTAAACATACTCGAGTGTGTGCCTGATCGTCAATGTAACCAGGTATATTCAATTTAAAACAAAATGCCCTTCGGATGAGGCAAAAAGACGTGGGTTGGATGTCTTCAGTGTTATTTTCATTTGTTTGACAATATTTTATATTCTGTTTATTAGTATTTAAATATACTATCTTCTTGATTTGGAACATACAGTTAACGTTATAACGGGACGTAGAAATGAGCATGATATTTTAAGTTATATTTCAAATGAGATAGATCTAAAAAGGTAAGAATTATTACTAATTAATATACAATTTATTAACATTTTAAGAATTAACGTTCATTGTACTTTTAAGATATATGCAGTCCAAACTATGAGCCAAATAAAGGAAAAGCGACAGTGCCGAAAGAAATATTTTAAGAATTATGAAAACAATATGATTTCAAACTTCTTGTGCAAACTTTAAGTCTTATAATAAATAAAGTACTTTACATATAAAATATAGTGATTTCGGTCATGAGTTTATTTTAGAATGAAACTACGACTTAAAGGTTACTATATTCCCTATGTATATTATTCTATACTAAATGACCTTATTAATAAGTGTATGTTGTTTTAAGGTTCAAATTTTTATTTATATGGTCGGTGACCCTTTATTTTTTTCTTCTTCAAATTGTTTAATATCTACATATTACAGGGATCAAGTGTGCAAGGTTTAAGAAAAGCCCTATTTTTTTTTAGACACCCCCTACTCTAGACGTATACAATATGGCTTATCCTTGATTTCTTATAGTGGTTTCATTAACATTCGGAAGGAATTTGAATTGTTTAGGCACAGATCTGTTTATACTTATAATGAGTGAAGGACTCTCCCAATCGATGATGCATTGGATTTTACGTCCTCAATTTGACTTAAAACGTATTTATTAGCCCTCAACACAAATTAGCAAAAATGTCTGAACAAGAATAAGCTACTAGTAAGTTATAGAAATATGTCCAGATGCACTTATACAGTGTATATTGAATATTATCCCTGCAAATCTGGCAGCAATGGAAGCATATATAAAACGCAGTCAAGTCTGGTCGTTAAGGGAGCTTTTGGACCCGATGTCGCGTGCTGTAATAATATGCGTAAGCACCCCATTTAAGGGATACAAATAATGTTCCCCTTGCGATCTGTGTCTAAATGCCAGACTGCAATTATTTTTACAAAATATATTACGATTAAAATTGATTGTAAGCTTTTAAAAAATACTGAATTGTTCATGAGCTACGAGTGTTACGCGGAAGTTTTTTGCGTAAAAAGAGTCGTAGAGCCTGGCTTTTTACGCCTTCGGTACATCAAAATAAAGGGATGAAACAAGCAACAAACGATATCGAGAACATCACACATATCTATACTATTAAACGAGAAGACCTCATTTTGTGTGTCGCTTCTCTTCCTTCCACGATAAATTAATCATCATGCCTCTGTGTTCTATAGGTAACATGCATAGTCGCATTTGTCATCCATTCTTATGATTATTCAGATTGAGTTATTTTTGGAGAAAAACGACAAAAACGGAGTCCGGATATTGATTCCGACTTTTAAATATAGATAACACTTCCGGTTTGAAACTAATCGTATGATAGATGACAAATATGAAAAATAAATAAGCCAATCAAAGCGTTCTCCGTACCATGGTGTTTAGATCGCAAAAACCACAATTATTGTACTTCCTTAGCGAGGACAATTATTTTTCGCGTTTATCTACATGTAAACTACGATTATACTACTTTAATATATAGAGACTCTCTGTATTCTGTCTACTGTTTTCTTTGACATGTTTACTATTTAAGGGGTCATACCTGTTGCATATACATTAAAATCCGTAAAACATTGGGAAACAAGAATGTGTCCATCATGTCCATAGTACACGGATGCCAGATCGGCACTATATTTACGAAAGGAGGGACGAAAGATACCAAGGGACAGTCAAACTCATAAAATCTAAAATAAACTGACAACGCAATGGCTAAAAATGAAAAAGACAAACAGACAAACAATTATAGTACACATGACACAACATAGAAAACTAAAGAATAAACAATACAAACCCAGCAAAAACTAAGGGTGATCTCAGGTGCTCCGGAAGGGTAAGCAGATCCTGCTCCACATGTGGCACCCGTCGTGTTGCTTATGTGATAACAAATCCGGTAAATAGTCCAATTCGGTAGGTCACATTCAATAAAGGGAAGGGGATTGTAGTTACGACGTAAGGAAAATATACTAAGTTTCGAGTTGATTGGACCTCAACTTCATCAAAAACTACCTCGACCAAAAACTTTAACCTGAAGCGGGACAGACGGACGGACGAACGAGCGAAAGCACGGATGCACAGACTAGAAAACATAATACCCATAAATGGGACATACAAATTTATTGTTGAAAGTGAAAGTAGTGATTTGGCAAAAATGAAAGTAGGGTAGAGATTAGAGGGAGGTAGGACCTTTTTCGGGACGTCGGGATCGGGTGTTTTTAAGCTCGGGATCCGGGAATATAGTTTCAATTTCGTGATACGAATTTCTTTAGACTCTGCATCTCGGGATTTCATATTTTTATGCCCGGGATTTCGGGATTAGGACCCCTCCGACCACACCTAAAATAAGCCTGAGTTGGTCTTAGTCATTTATACAAAATTCATGTCCTACCATTGGCATGTCAATAAGGCTCTCAAAAGAAAAGGCACTGTTGGATTGTCCTAGAAACATATTTTATTAGACTAATAATGGTCTATATATAAGCAGTTGCATTTATTTCATGTTTGAAGCGGTGCAAATTTTTGATTTTAATTTTACTTTTACCAAAAGATGCATTGTAGCAAAGGAGAAGAATAATTGTGGTCTAAGGCCAGAAACACGAAAATAATTGAATTCAACAGAAAGGAAACAAATATCGGACTTTGGAAAAAGGGAGAGGGCTTTTTATACCTTTTATGATATTCTCCATACATAATATCTTTTACAAAAATCATCCTACAACAGTTCACAAGCTGTATATATGCCCGCGATTTCGCGGGTGTGTTCTAGTATCTCTAAAACTACTATACGTGCAATTATTCAAATTGACAGTTACATGTACATTTATATCTTTTGTTTACTTTTCCAAATTTCTCACACATTCTAGCCCACACGTTGCGTCTGACGTACCATAACATGGTTTTCATACATGTATTATTTAACAAAGCTAATCACGAATTACAATTTAACCAACATGCAATTATAACACAATTTTGAGGTTCATCGATTATTTTCTCGTGTGAAAGTCAATTAGGTCATAACACAATTTCTTTTGGAATATGGGAACATGGTGTTTTTATATAAGTCTAATCAGTCATTCCCAAAAAATGGGTACAATTCGAATGTAGACACTGTTAAAAAATAAATTTCAACTGAGCAGAGAGAGAGTGTTGTTTTCTTCTGTGTCTATATCTAGTCTGTCATTTTTTTAATTTTTACTTACACCATTTTAGTTGTTTTCTAGTTTTAGCATTTTTTGTAAGACAAGGTAAGTATGAAGGTATCGGAGGTTAGTGTTGTATAAAGTCATCTTAAAAATTGCATTAGAGAAAAACACAAGATTTAAATCCAGGCTCATGTGAAATGGATTACATTTACCACCATAGCAAACTGATTTATACGTTTTATTCTGTATATATTGAAAGCAAATACCAATTTTAAGGTCTGAATTAATATAGTGTTTAAAAAATAATTCAAATAAGTAGTTTTCACAACTTATTTAGTAATAAATTTAAACTAATGAAATGTTATGCTGTATAATATTTTAGTTTCATAATACAGCTTTCCAGGAAAAACCCTATTATTTATGTTTTGAATCACTTGTATGTTTTTTTATGCTTGTATTAGTCCACACCCCCATCTTTGTTACGGAGGTTGATATCAAACCAGTATCTGAATGCTGATACATAGTAACACTTAACTCTTTAATGCTAGCTTTTCTAAACAATTTATTGACATTACAAACTAAAAAACTGTTTTCTATCAAGTTATATGTTTCTTTTAGTCAAATGGACTTGTTCTTGTCAAAATCTACGTAACGATTCATGAACTTTCACTCAAAAATTTGTTTTACCTAAACTGAATACTGTTCAACTTAATTTTATTAGCTCTATACAGATAATGTCATCTTCCTTCACACCATAATGTATGTATTATACTCAACTATGAAGTTTTGGAGTCAAAATAGTTTCATTTCGAAAATTTCTATCCTCCGTAACGACATTTAAAACCTCCATAACGGACAATTCCAGTTCTTACCAACAGCAAACATATAAATGAATGTAAATATTGGAATTAAATGACAAACAAGACAACAGAATTAAACATTTTTCTTTGTAAATCGTTATCTAAAAAGAGTAAAGTCCTGTTAGAGAAAAAAAAACTTTTTTTCCTTAAATTTCTATCCTCCGTAACGTAAATCAATGATGTCGTCTATGATTGACATCACCTTTTGATTTTTATTAGTGATAATTGATGAACTGATTTGGTATCTATAACAATGTACAAGAATTTCAATTGGTATGATCGTGTTTACATGCATCTTTAGATTTTTTTTATTTGCATAACCTCCGTTACATTGATGAGTCCTAAATAATCTTGAAAATGTTTGCCATAAACCGCTGTTAAAGTTATGATTGTCGTCGTAATTACACAAGTTGTGTTGTAGACTATTTCAAATCTAAGAAAATGGCTGATATAACGTTTATTAAACGTTATAATGTTGCTCACATAATAGGGAAAAACAAGTTAACATACCTTTCTCAAAACAACATTTTTTTTCTCAAAATCTGTATTTTGTTTGTCTGTTTCTTTTATAATAAATGATGTCTGCTACAAAAATGACTTTCGGCAGTGTCGGCAGCCGCTGATACTGATAAAAAAAGTCTCACAACTTAACTGTAAATAACTACGTCACGGAGGTTATTTAAACGGAGGTTAGTTTTATTTACATTATACATGGAAATATGTAACAATATTGTTGAGTTGCTTTCTCAAAACTGATTATTGAGAAGCTTTATGGGTGCTTTCAATGAAATAATCATCATTTTCATTTGTTCTTGGTTAGTGCGTTCAAAATTAGCGTTACGTAGGTTGGATTCTTATATGCGACAATCGAAAAAAAGAGAAAGAGAAGATTTTTTTTTATTTTTCGTTTCATTGCAATAAAAGTTAAAGGCAGGATTTTAAAATTTGATGTATCAACTTTGCTTAAAGTCACTTTGGGCATGATTTCCAATCATATAAATATGTTTTGACTGTACCTAAAGATACGTTACGGTAGGTTATACGTTTATCGGCGACATTGGTTTAATGGGTAAATCAAAGTGTATATTATAACTTTTGATTCTAAAATATTTTTGTGGATAAAAATCAATATAGTGTCAAATAAAAAAGCAAATATAATCATGATTTAGATGAAATAAAGTATTTTAATTCACACCGATATTTGGAGTTTTTCTTGGCGACATTCGGAATTCGTGTGATTTCCGTATATTGAATAGAAAATCACACAAATATATTTACGATATACATCACAAAAGAATATAATTTTATTTTAGTATACATATTAATCACTTAGAACACGAAAAAGATTATCTGTGACATATTTTAAGCTTGCATTTTGTGGTTATTTGCCGGCGACACTGAAATTTTGTAATTGTACCCATTTTTTGGGAATGACTGTAATATGCTATTTCATTCAAACTTCCATTACTTTCAGCGTACATTATCGTTCTCATCCTAGCAACCATTATAACAAATTTAACACTAATAAAGCTTTCAAATTGTATTAATATTGGCAGAATACAGGATTCTGCTATTATTATGAATAGCAATTAGAAAAAATGTGATATACATGCATGTATATATAATTTATAAAAAAAATGGTTGCATACATGTACCATCATTCGTGTAAATAGTTTACACAGTTTTCAATGATTGGCGTCAAATTAATTTATTTATTAAGGATGCATTCAATTTTATAAATTTATTTGTTCATAATTATTTATAATAGGTAGTATAGACTTTTTAAAAGTCGACACAAAAGTCAGGAGCCTGTAATTCAGTGGTTGTCGTTTGTTTATATGTTACATGTTTGTTTTTCGTTCATTTTTTCAATATAAATAAGGCCCGGTTAGTTTTCTCGTTTGAATTGTTTTACATTGTCTTATCGGGGCATTTTATAGCTGACTATGCGGTATGGGATTTGCTCATTGTTGAAGGCCGTACGGTGACCTATAGTTGTTAATGCCTGTGTCATTTTGGTCTCTTGTGGACAGTTGTCTCATTTGGCAATCATACCACATCCACATACAAAAAGAAAAATCGACACTAGTAAACTTTTATACAATCAGCCTCTGCCGACGTTTTGTTTTAGATATTAATCTTGTTTACATGTACCTCAGATTTGTCATCTTTAAAATAACTATCAAATGAATGAAAGAATTCAAACAGCTGTTTTCCCCTTCACTCTAAGTATATATGTAGTTATTTACTATTACAATTACATGACATGGGCAACACGAATCACTTGACAGTACAACATTCCACACTAAACAACAACAACCGACTCAGTCTCCTAAAACATATGCAAAAAAAACCCGGGCGCTTTCTTTTAAAAAGTAGGCTCAACATAAGCTACTAACTCGAGAATTAACGCTATATTATGCAGATAATCTGTTAATTTCAAATAAGAGAAGAAGGTTTGGGAAAATATGCCACTGCTAAATTCATTTGGAACTTATTAATTTACTTCTAACAAAAAAAAAACAAAAAAAAAAACAAAAAACAAAAACAAAAAAACATAGGCGGAAAAAGAACGTTTCACACGGTCAACATATAGTTTTGATTCTGTTACATTGATAATTAATTTAGATACATTTTAAAATATCCCATTTACAAATAAAAATTAAGTTAAACAACATAAGTTTAATACCTCTTCACTCGTTTTATATTATATTGAGTAATTTAATTTGTTTACCTTTTTTTCAGAAAAAAAGTTTCACAAATAAAAATTAAGTTAAACAACATAAGTTTAATACCTCTTCACTCGTTTTATATTATATTGAGTAATTTAATTTGTTTACCTTTTTTTCAGAAAAATAGTTTCGAAGTACCATGTAAAAACAATGACAACAACAAGCAGACGATCTGTTGGATTCTGCGAAGAACCGGAAATCATTAACAGCGCAGAATCGACATTTGATTTCGATAATTATAATATTTATGAAAACATTACGACAATTAATGTTAATGGAGATATCAAAAATGAAAAAGAGAAACAAAGCTCTACTGGAAATGAACAAGGAGAAAATACTTCTAATGGTCAATTTCAGCTTAAGCAAAATTTAAATGCAAAAACTCATCTAAATATAACAAAAACTACTGCAGAAGTGCACTCGCCAGTTACTTACATTACTGAAAAGGGAATTAAATCATGTATACGAAAAGATGTGAAAACGCATGACATACCAAATGATAAAAATCAAAATTTGAAAGCTGCAGATGAATTAAAGACTGACCTCAGACAAAATCTTTACGGAAAAATACCCAAATCATTTATAAAAATTGATCATCCATGTTATGCTTGTTTGACGAATACATTAGATAACAACCGAATGAATGAAAGTGTTGACGATACTTCTACCTCTGATGGTTCATATCAAAGTTTGATTAAATTGTCGACGGAATCACAAGACACTGCATCCGAACAGTCTGCTACCGAGGCTAGTGTGGGTAAGGTTCCAAATGATACAACAAAAACTAATACGACAAAAGAAAACAAAAACGATAAAATCAAGCCTGGTGATACTAAACATAATATACATTTGCATTCCGAAATAAAACTTAGTAGCGATGAACTACCAAAATACAAATACGATTCTTCGTTATCATATTCGTCATTTCCTGGACATAGCAATTTCATTTTTGTAAAGGCAAACGATTGGCTCAAAGAAGGCTGCAAGTACGATCAAGACGGATTTGCTGTTCAGTCTAACTACGGTCATTTTGATATGAAATCAAAAGGTACAAGTGCTCCTTGGCTATCGCAGTTCCGGCGAACAGTTCAGCATGTTTATATTTCTCCGTATGGAAAAGTAGTAGAGAATATTTCCGTACAAGACCATGATGGGAAAGCGTTTATTACTTCTTATCATACAAATAAAGAAATTAAGAACATCAAAGAAAAGGTAATCAATTAGAGGTTTTGACTTAAATAATTAGCTTTTGGTCATTTGAGACCAGCAAATAAATATAATTGTTATGCGTTTACTTTTCTACATTGGCTAGAGGTATAGAGGAGGGTTGAGATCTCATAAATATGTTTAACCCCGCCGCATTTTTGCGCCTGTCCCAAGTCAGGAGCCTCTGACCTTTGCTAGTCTTGTTACGTATTATTTTAATTTTAGTTTCTTGTGTACAATTGGGAAATTAGTATGGCGTTCATTATCACTGAACTAGTATATTATTTGTTTAGGGCAAGCTGAAGGACGCCTTCGGGTGGGAATTTCTCGCTACATTGAAGACCTGTTGGAGACCTTCTGCTGTTGTTTTTTCTATGGTCGGGTTGTTGTCTCTTTGACACATTCCCCATTTCCATTCTCAATTTTATTGGCTTATGTACGCACAATAGGTGTATCAGGATCCACCTATGTCGGGTACATGTGGTATGAAAAGTCGGAAAAAGAAAGCCGGAAGATATAAAAAAAAATCACTGTCATATGTATAAGTCTAAAAATTTAGTTTGACCATGTTTTGTTAAAAGACAAAAAATATACAAAAGACCAAAATTCAAACAACAGTCGACAAAAAACCCAATAGAAAAAGCTGCAGATAGAAACCGTGAGTTGGTAAGAGGGGGAAGGGGGTTCAGGGTTCGGGTGGGCTTGTATAATCCACACGAAGCAACGTAGTGGTTTTTCGTTTTGCGATTTATGAATGGAATGTGAAAAACTATATCTCGAGTGAACGCGATTGATAGTTTAGATTATTTTTACCGATAACCGTTACGAATTTCAGCTGACGGCGACTATAAACAAATTGTTGTTCAAAATACTGTAACTCGCATGATTGCAATCAACTCTGATTCGCTCTTCTGTAATAACTGTCTGAGTCAGTAGTTTTTATTCTACCAATCATTTTTTTTCCTCCAATATTTAAGATTTTAAGGTATGGGGGAAATCTTGATTCAGAATATATTTTTTTGTGTTTTGCTCGGCCAGATTATTTTTATTTATCATCCACTTTTAATAAATAATTGTTCCTTTACAGTCAGTCAGATTTTATACATAAGAACATTCCTTGATGTTTTTCATTTTTCTTCTTCCAGTCTGTCGGGAGTGATTCGTACAAGAAAAGAAAATTGTCTAGAAACAGGACTTGTATGTTTTATATTTCGCTCTTCGCTGGAACCATAGTAGCAGTGGCACTAACTTTATTATTAGCATATACAATTTAGATATTAATTAGCTTGTTATTAAACAACGAATATATTTAGTGTGACGTTATTACTTCTATGTGACCAAAATGTTTTGAGATATTCTTTTTTCTTTATATATATCTAAAAACCTTAAATAGCTAAGTTATGGTTTGTTGGTTATTCTAGATGATGACACAAATATAGTCAATAACTATCATTATCGCTATTTTGTGCATTTTTTCTTTGGTCTTTTTTTGTGAAAATTTTCATATCATGCTACTCGCTTGAGATGGAAAATTATCGCTAGAAACTAAGCATGCACGTAGCGTTAGCTACCGAAATTGACATGAAATTGACATGAAATTGACATAAAATTGACATGAAATTGACAACGTCGTCATAGGTAAAATAGCGATAAAAAGATAGTCATTGTTCATCTCAACTCGATTACCTTTCTCGTTTTCGCCGTCCCGCTTCAAGCGAGAAAATTAATCTCGTTGAGATGATCACCAATAATTTATAAATACATGCATTTTAATTAAACATGGAAGCTGTTGTATCCTACACATAAACCAACATCACATCTTGTTCTCATCAGACCAGATGACTATCTTGATCACGCACTGTTTGTTTTTTTATGTTTGTATGCCATTTTTCGGAGAAGTTGGAAGTTGGCGGCTGGTGTATTATATTGTGCTGTATGTATTTTTTTTAGATGTCATGTTATCTTTTTGTTTATTGTTATTATTTTCAATTTTATTTGTCTACTTTTATAAATGTGATATGAACTTATTATAAAATTTAATAACATGTACTTGGGGTTGTTTGTCAGCGTACGGAACGCTTTTTATTTATTTGAAGAAGTGTATTGATCTACATCGTAGTTATCAAATGACAATTCTTGTTATTTTTTGGTGCACTGAACAATATTGTTTAATTCTGTTTTACGGCAACGTACATAATCTTCGTTGACATGAGCAATTGAGATTGAATATTCTTCGTATTTTTATTCGTTTATTTGGTAAAAAAAAAAAATAACGGTACCATTTTTGCTGCGCCAAATGTGCATTCCAACAATAAATGCCTCGTCAGTGATGATTGAAGCCAAAAAAAAAAAAAAAAAAAAAAACAAACTTTTTAAGACCCGAAGATAAATGTTAGATGTGACAAAGAGACAAAAAACCCGACCATAAAAACAGAAGAAAGAAATAAACAATGTAGCCAAGAGCTGACAAGAAATAGGTCTAAGAGTTTTCATGCGGGAGGTATACTCCTTGATTCAAAATAACTTCCATAATTTCGGTAACAGCAGTTAAACATTAAAACATCCGTATTTTCATGCCAGTGCCAAAACAATGATTACTTTGGTGTTGATGCCCCAGAGATTCACAGTCCACTAGGAAGATGGTAACCCAATGGTAGAAATAACATTAACGAGAGTATATATAAAGCTAAATGATCGGGTTACAATTCAAATAATGTTCTTCATCTTGCAGTCATGATAAATACCAATCTTATCGATTAAAATTTTTATAAAGTTGATATTTCGAACTTTTTAAAACAAATAATTTTTTTTCTAATTTTTCTATTCTAGTTCACATAAAAAATGAGCCCTTAACAACATCGTCTTCAGTTACTGACAATTCATTTATTATCATGGGTACTAATTTTTCGTGGAGTGGGGAAAAATATTTCGTTGATATTGGATTTCGTGGTTTTACCAATCTCTGCATACCAAGCCTACAGACAATTTACAATTCGTTGAGCATTTGAAACCGTGGTTCACCTGGACCCACGAAACCCATGAAAATTGATATCCAACTTATGATAATGAATCCACCAATCACTGAACTTTCAATTTTCTTTTTGAACAATTATAACCTGTATGCACCAGCCCATTAACCAAGATTTCGACACAAGAATGATAATACGGATATTGTAATTGGCACAAAGTCCAATATGTAGTTGGAACTCTAAGACTTTCTCTTTCTTTTTTTGTCTATTATATTCATTATATGAACCATATCGTTCAGAAAATATTTGATAAACCAAAAGTGTTTTTTACATCATGTATAATAATAATGTCATGTTTGTATTTTCATAGGCTTATAACTATAAAAACATGTTTCAATTAGTTTATAAACGTTCAATTGAACTGTCGAATAAATTTGAACAAAATGTTCGCCGTTTGATAAATAGCAGCGGTATATGGTTGAAGGCTATAACACGTGTTTCCTATCTTATAAAAAAAAAATCCGCTTTGGTGGTATCCAGGAAAACTAAGGTTGTTTGGGGAGGTCTTGGCGTTAGAACACCGGCCGGGTCAAACTAAAGACTATACAACTTGTATTTATTGCTTTTCCGCTAAGGGACGACATCAAAAGATCAATGTAAGATAAAAAAAAAAACTTAATTCAATTAATTTTTTTTAGTGTTGAACTGCAACAAGATTTGGTTATCCAACATTGATTTTTACAAATATCCATGTGGGTCAATCAATTTGTCCCAAATTAAGTTAAGAGGGGGGGGGGGTTGGGTGGGGTCAGTGAAAAAACTATGTGAATTAAGTTTTTTATCCGTCATTGAACTTTTGATGTCGTCCCTAATCTGTACGCGTCATAACGGAAGGTTGCGTGTTTGCTTCGGATGCCGGAGGTCATGTGTATTTACCTATTTAATTAGGACAAGGACTTTATATAAGTTTCATCAAATCAATTCAATTTGCATTAGGATTTTTTTAACGACCATTTAAATGAATTGAAAAACTTTTCAAACTCATAAATCGAAAAATAAACTTACAACGCCATGGCTAAAGAAAAATAAACAGACAAACAATAGTACACAAAACACAACATAGAAATATAAAAACGTAGCATCACGAATCACACTAAAAACTTAAGTCGATCTCAGGTTCTCCGGGAGTAAGTAGATCCTGCTCTACATGTGGCACCCGTCATAGAGCTCATGTAAGTACAAAAACGGTAATAAGTCTAATTCGGTAGATCACATTAGTGAAAAGGGAACGGGATTATAGTAACGACATAAGGAAGATTTCGCTATAATCTGTGAAACGGATATTCCATAACGGTTAATCAACTCGTAAAGGCGTCCGTAAAATTTTCGAAAGTGTGATTTCAACTTCACCATTTGGAAATCTTGATTTAATAACTTTCTTGTGAGCAGCAACCCCTCTATCAGGAAACCATGATCATGATAAGCCTGGGGATATTGCATCATTAGGAGAAATATAATCAAAATGCAGTCTTTTTTTAATATTGCTGCATAGAAACGGAAAGTTCACAATTGGAAAGCTGAAGTCATCTCTTTTGTCGTAAAGTTTTGTTTTTAATCGACCCTCATTGTTTGATGGGATAGATGTGTTTACCAAATTTTGAATCATTTAGTGAGAAAACATTATCTATATAGCGGCAAGTAAAGTTGAAAGATACTGCTTACTTCTTTTCTTTATTCTTAAGAAGTTTCTATATACAATCAGCCTCAAAAGAATAAACGAACATGTTGGCAAGAAGAAGGGCACATGTGGTTCCCATGGAAATGCCGATAGTTTGTTATGAAACACGTCCTTCAAATGTTACAATTTAAGTTGTCAATCAAAATATCAAACATCTTGATAATGTTACTTTCAGAAAACTTCTTGTTTGAATCAGAATGATTTTTTACAAAGTAGGATGTATTTCTTCCTAAGATAAGACAATTGTATCTACGTTGGCCATTCCTTTTTACAGGAAACAACGCACTATCAACTCTTGCAATGTGTCTTTTAGTTTGGAATGTGGAATACTTGGGAAAAGGGTTGAAAAGTTTGATTCACTCCACCTTTAGAATAGGCAGTTTCACAATAACTTTGAAAGCCCGATTTTGATTGCTGATAAAATTGATGTTTGTCATTTGAAAAACAGGTTTCGTGGTGCATTTGGCAGACCCCGACATATACCGTTCTTTTAAGGACTCTGTTATAGTAGGTATCTAACAGAGGGATGGAAGATCCAGCTCTTCATCTTTGGTTGAAATTCCAAATGAAAATAGAACAGATCTAGGATTATCGAGGATTTCCTCTTTGGTGAGTGTCGTTCGGGTATATGTTGAGTATCAAAGTGCATTCTAAATTGTATGTACTCTGAAAGATCTTCAACTTTGTTCTTATTTAGCATTATAACTTTTTTGATCTGAGCGTCACTGATGAGACTTATGTAGACAAAACGCGCGTCTGGCGAACTAAATTATAAGCCTGGTACCTTTGATAACTATTGACGCCAACTCTAGAATATGCAGTTTTACAATAACATAAAAGTCCGGCTTTGATTGCTGATAAAAATGATGTTGTTATAGTATATAAAGAATACAAAACGGTCAACCGGATTGAATGAATTATCGAAGCACGTAATTTATCAAGAGCATCCAAAGAATTCTTTATATTACAAAATATTTTAGTAGTTTAATACCCACTAGGGGTTGATATAATACAATATTTTACGTCTTAGTTGAGGTGATCAATACCTAAAAACCTTAAAAAAGTAAAATCACAAAAATACTGAACTCCAAGGAAAATTCAAAACGGAAAGTTCGTAATCAAATGGCAAAATCAAAAGCTCAAACACATCAAACAAAAGTTCAGAGTAGACCTTAATCTTAACTGTGGTAGTGACACAATGATTTACTATTCAACTTTTTGTGGAGCGTACGGTCTTGACGTAACTGAATGTATAATCATTCTTAAGGACTTCCATATGGTATTTACATTAAAAAAGACAAAAGATTATCAACTGTTAAATAGACAGATGTTTTTTCCGTTGATTGCTGTTAATGCGATTGCAAATTACGCATGATTGTGGTGTTATTTATCAAGAAAGGTTTTGATGTTAAAAGAGGAAGTTTTAAATATGGTCCCTTGACTCATGATATTTAAGGAATGGCTGTAATATTTGTTCTGTCTATGAAGAAAAAAAAAAGAGAAAAAACTTTTATTTAAGAAATGGCAATAAAACTTTTCTGTCTATAAAGAAAAAAGAGGGAAAAAAACCTAACAGTCATTCCTAATTATTTAATTATCAATTCTATTTTCAATGAGAAAAAAGTTAATGGCGTCACGGTCACATTACAAAATTTCATCTATGAGGCAAACATTACAGAACTTTTAGCTAATAAGAAAAGTGTTACAACTAAAAAAAGTATTGTTATTAATACCTTAATTGTTTGCTGTGTGTAGTTTTTCAACATTTTGCAAATTTTGTGAGAATCTTTAAGCTTATGATTACATGTTATTTCTGGACGGGTGGAATAAGTTGGAATTCCATAAACTTAATATTGTGCTTTTCAAAATGCTGGTAAATCAAGCTTTTCAAAGTTTTATCATATCTGTATATATAAGCGGTATGAATGTTCTTCATATATATGTTCTTATGCAGTCCGCTTAGAAACCGGCTCATTATGTCGATTAAGTACAAATTTAAAACACGGTTCATTTTTAAATCGCAACAACATATTGTTATCCTTTATATGCCACCAGTACTGTGACTCCTGATTGAAAATAACACTTTATGCTGTTCGTATGTTTGATGCACGTATCCTCCTTTACATGCAACTTCGTGATTTTGCTTAAACCTTATCATTTGAAATCAAGGAATGTATGAGTACGTAGAAATTGGCAATGCATGTGACATCTCAGTATATGGCAGTATGTCCTTTCAACTGTATACATGATCAGTTTGTAAGGAGAAGAAATTAAAAAAATTACATCATGTGGGTCACTTATCATTCAACGTCATATAAGTAGGAACCTATCGTCCGTTTCATATTAGACGTATTCAATGTTTTGTTTTGTTTTCATGGTCTACCTCCTTAGTCAACCATTCTGTGTAATCATTAATAGTGTAATAGTTATAAATTTACGGTTGCAATATTCGAAATACTTTGTACATGTTTTGGCTTCCTAACTATTTTGATCCGAGCGTTATGGATAAGTCTTGTGTAGACGAAACTTGCGTCTGGTGTATCAATTATAAGCATGGTACCTTTAATAACTATTTAGAATTGTCTACCTATGCCAGGAATCGATTATCTGAGCTGTATTTTGCAAATTGATCGTTAATTTGGGACCTCAAAGCTTCTCCTCTTCTTCATATATAAGTCTCCTTGATTTTCTTTTCGTTAATGAGTCTTTTTAAGAAGACACTCAGTTCTGTCGTACCAAATTTTAAATTTGGCATCTATGATGGTTAATCATTAAGGTGCAATACATTTGAACGTGGTGAGAAAAAAGAGGGACGAAAGATACCAAAGTGACAGTCAAACTCATAAATCTAAAACAAACTGACAACGCCATGGGTAAAAATGAAAAAGACAAACAAAAAACAGCACACATGACACAACATAGAAAACTAAAGAATAAACAACACGAACCCCCCCCCCCCCCCCCCAAAAAAAAAAAAAACCAAAAAAACAAAAAAACTAGGAGTGATCTCAGGTGCTCCGGAAGGGTAAGCAGATCCTGCTCCACATGTGGCACCCGTCGTGTTGTTTATGTGATAACAAATCCGGTAAATAGTATAATTCGGTAGGTCACATTCATGAAAGGGAAGGGGATTGTAGTTACGACGTAAGGAACATATCCGATATGATTTGTGAAACGGTTATTCCAAAACGGTCAACCAACTCGTGATGGCGTCCGTAAAATTTACGTAGGGATGATTTCAACTTCACCATTTGGAACTCTTGGTTTAATAGCTTCCTTGTGAGCAGCAACCCTCTATCAAGAAAATCATGATAGGAAATGCTAGCACGGGAATATCGTATCCATTGGGAGATATATACCCCGTATGCAGGTGCTGCTAGATCTTTAGATCTTTATATGCTAGCACAACGAAAAGAGTAAGGGTCTCCATTCTGTAGTTACGATTAAAGCTCTTCTGTCATCATCTTTCGTATATATTTCCACGATTAAAGCTCTTGTGTCATCATCTTTCTTATATATTTCCACGATTAAAGCTCTTGTGTCATCATCTTTCATATATATTTCCATCAATAGATTCCGGTCACTGTCCCCTTTGTAAGTTGTTGTTAACCCTTTTAGTATACTACGTTAGATATAATCTGGCTTCTTTGGACACTGGAACTAAGCATACAGGATATGGTTTACAAAAAAAAAACAAGCTTTTATTTATAGTCATTCTCCAAATAGATATCATAAAATGACGCTCTATACACAGCAGCAGTTATGTGAGAAAACCAGTCATTTTGATAAGGTAAAAACAGGCAATGCAGCAGACTTCTTACGGCCTAGTATCTAACGGATGAATATCCCATTGAGGAATTGAAGTGCTAAGGTAGTAGTACACATAATTGTGGTTTACACATATGCAGATGTTGAATACTTCGTATGACATCTTTCTTCGTGTAAGTGATTAGTAATTGACAACTGCATGTCCTATAAACTGTATGCTGAAATATTTGCCTACCAACACGAACTGCCTGAAGACATCTTCAGTCAAACATTTTACGTGTTTCCACTACTAGGGCTTCAGATGTACTGTTTGCAAAGAAATCTTTAGAGAAACAAATTACGTGTTTCCATTTACTAGGGTTTCAGATTTACTGTTTGCAATGGTATTGTAATAGAAATTGGTTGTATCACTTTCACCCATTTTTATTTAAGCAATTCAATTAAGGCTTAACGTTAACCTGAACATATCGTTTTCCTTTTCAAGCATATTATTTTTAGTGTTAATTTGTTGGTACAATTTCTACTCACGAAATTGCATACGGCCCTTCGTGTAAAGTTGTCTTAAAAGTATAAAAATACGTTTTTTAAAAACAAATGGTGAAAATATAAAAGAAATTGACTCGAGAGAAAAGAGAGGAAATAAGCCAAAATGTGAAACTGACGATACAACCAAGTTCTATGCAAATAATATATCTGAAACTCTAGCAAAAGCAAACACGCGAAATACTTACCGACATATCTTGTTTGTAGGTAAATATTTCAGTATAAAGTTTAAAGGACATGTACTTGTCAATAACTTACCACTAACACAAAGTTTAAGTAAGATGTCACGTAAATATTCAACTTCTACATATTTGTACATCACAAAATCTGTAATGTTTAGGTCCAAGAAATTGTGATGAGGGATTGGATATGCCTGCCTCAAGTCCATGCAACCCTAATCACCATTGCATTTGCAAAATAAAAATGGGAAAGGGGGGGGGGGGGTTAGATGTGTGCTGCTTTTGTATTCTTTTTCGATCCCCAAGGAACATATTATCGAAGCTCTTTTTGTCAAAACTATTGGTTCTAGATGCTTTTCATTTTCAAATTCTATTTCCGATTTAGGAAAACTTCTGTAACGATTTATCTTGTTTTGGACGAACTTTTGTATTTAATATTTCCTTATGTTTATAAAACATAAAAATGAGTATTAGTTAATTTGTTATCATGGGGGTCGCATCAAATATACGAGGACAACGACACAACAGAAACACAACACATAAACTTTCATGACTTGGTACAGGACATTTTAAGAAAAAAATGATGGGTTTGAACCTGGTTTTATGGCATGCCAAACCTCCCGCTTTAATAACAATGTTAAATATAACATTAAAATGACAACATTACATGACAGGACTACAATACAGTTAAATGGGAAAAAAAATAGGACAGAGAAACACACGAATAATAGCTAACAAAAGGTATCAGATTTCAAATCCAAAACGCCAGACGTGCGTTTCGTCCTCACAAGACTAACCTTCTGTAGGACCAAAATTTCCCAAAAGTTGTTGCCAGTACGGCTAGGGTTTTGTTCATAAGATTGAAAATTTTGTCTGCAGTGAATGAATGTGAATAAATATTGTGAAACTGTTTACTCACGTTGAAGTCTTAACCATTGTTAACCCTATATGTGGATTCTAAAAAAAAACTCTTAAATAACTTCTTGGTAATTTCAAAACTCGATCTTTTTTGTGTTATTTTGAAATTCTGTAAAATCTTTGGATTGTTTTAACCCTGTTTAACACCATTCCCAATGTAGAATTGAAATTCGTCAAAAGAAATGAATAATTCACAATGCTTTTCAACACAACAATGGTAGTATACCCTATACATGATATAAATGTATTACTTTGAGATACCATACGGCATATTTTGTTAATAGTGAACAAAACGGTAAAACATGCTACACAGAAGAAACAAGTGATCAGTATGCAGGAGTTTCTTATTGTCAAAAACAAAGGAGATACAACAAGCCAGGTCAATTCAATTTACTTTTAGATAAATTAATGATGTTCTTTCCATTAACAATTCCATTTTTTTCTGATTGGATTCCATTAAATAAATTTATTCCTCAGAACTAGAAATTTAAGAAACAACAGAAACCGCCTCCTTTGCCGCATTTTTAGACTTGTACGTCAATACATGGTCATCTCAGTATCAGAATCTATGACAAACGAGTCGATTTTATTTTTAAAATTATTAGTTCCACACACCCACAAAATTTAGCAGTAATATACCACTTTCAATTGCATATTGGATTTACAATTATCTCCTTATTCGGTATTCAAGAGTATGCAGTAATTAATCAGACTTTGTTAAACGTCACCAGTGTCTGAGCAGAAAGTTGATGAATCAGGGATATGCTAAAGAACGTCTCGTCCCATTTCTTAAATATATTTCATCGGAAGGTACCAAGACCTTATTGATACATATTCCGTATCAACTTGACAAATAATACACGATGGTCTTGAAATATAGATTCTGGGCTCTGACGTTTTTTATCATCTTAATAACGTGTTAAAGTACAATGTATTCTTTTATTTGTCTTCATAAATATTAATTATACCCTTGAGTCTGTTTTTGAATGTAATTAATAATATTATTTACTTGGCAATGTTACTGCACACTTTGACTGCAATAGCTCCAATGACTTTAAACCATCTGAGTTCACTCTAGCATATATATCCCAATATCCCAATAGAACCTAACTTACTATAATCAACCAAACACGTATCAAGTTGACAACTATAAACAAACAACATTTTAACATGTTCGATTTTTGCACAACTTTGATAAATATATAAAATTTACGTTCCAGATAATTTCTTCTAAGAATAAAGTTAAAATATTATAAGTTGTCGATCGTTTATGCATTTATAATCGATAATGATATATTTTCTATGATAATTATGATACTTATAGTAAAGGTAAATCTACGGCGTTCATTTATGATGATCAACCAGTAATCTACCAATATCCCTGATAAACTTTGATTATCGCTATGTTACTAAAAAACTCTTTTGATCTTCCTTATTGATAATTCCCTAATTCCCTTTCCAGCACAATAGAGTGATATGAAAAAGTGTCGCTAGAGAGTAAGGGCGCACGTGCTGTTGTCAATGAAATTAACAACATCATCAAAGGTAAAATAGCAATAAATAAATTAACATTGGTCATCTCGACTCAGTTCCTATTCTCACTTCGCCGTACCGGCTCACGCGATAAAATCAATCTCGTTGAGACGACCACCTATAATTTATAGGTATCACATTTGTGTAGTACCCGCATGCCATAAGTATACGCTAGCAATAGTTTATCTAAGGCATACAATGTATTTATAGAAAATACTACATGATATATATTTTATTTCGCTATGAGAATTTGCCTTGAAGAACATGTTCAGTGATTTACCCTAACATGTTTTCTTGATAAGAATATACATATCACGTTACTTCCTCGTAAAAGTTCTTTCACATCTAAAAGTTCAACTTATATGTCATGTGGACTGCTTGTACCATGTGTGCTTATTATTGTGTTGAACAATTATGACGAGGTATGCTTTTAATATCTTATATTTTATCTTATGTAAATTTATCATATATAAACGGTACGTACTTTATTTTAATATGTTATTATTGAGATTTTAAAATAAAAAAGAATTCTTGGTTAGAAATTCCATATCAAATAGGCTTTGGACTACCTGTCTATGGTTGGGCTGGTTAATATGTTTATGATGACAAAAACTTTTAATAGAAAGCGGTTAATATTTCGAAGTCGCACAACGTCTCCTTTGTTTAATTCTGTTATCAAACGTGACCCATTGATTTAGAAAGTCTAAGAAAACTCTTTAACCTTAAGATGTTAACCAGATTCATCAATGAGGACTTTTTCTAGATGTCGGAATTAGGTCTGTGGTTTAATACGATCCAAATGTCAATTACTATAGTATACCTGTATACGAATGGTTAAGATACTCGCTACACCTAAAAAACGGGTACTTATACTCTTAAAAACTATAAGACTGTGAAGATATAAACTTCAGGATTACCAATCTCCACGTATAAATTACCAACAATATGTCAGCGTACGGCCTTCAACTAGGAGCAAAACCTATGATACAATGTACGCCATAAAAAGAAATGAAAAGCCTAAAAATAACACAAATACTAGAATAAATTATGTAGACGAAACGCGCGTCTGGCGTAAATACAAAATTTATTTCTGGTATCTATGATGAGTATATTTTATTTTATTGTTTACGTCTTTAGAATTTGGATACACATACTGGTCCTTTTTGGAAGTTCTATAATTCCAACAACAGACGCTTACATTACAGACAAATGTGAAAACGTTTCCCTTTGTCCCATCAGCGGAACTGGTTCCCCCTTAGTACCAATGGATTCTTTTCTGACACTACTTGGCTTAGGTAAGAAACATTTTATAACTTAGTCATAAGAAGCGCCTGTGTATATACTAGTATATAAAAAAGATGTTGTTTGATTGATAATGCGACATCTCTCCACAAGAAACCAAAATGACACAGAAACTAACAACTATAGTTCAACGTACGGCCTTCAACAATGAGAATGGTATTGGATTTGCTCATTGTTGAAGGCCATACGGTGACCTATAGTTGTTAATGTCTGTGTCATTTTGGTCTTTTGTGGATAGTTGTCTCATTTGCAAACATACCACATCTTCTTTTTTATATCACAAAAACAAGTTCATTTAATCTCAACCTCTTCAAATATTATTTGGGTTATTCTGCGGGAAAAATACATCTTGCCACGATTCACACTTTAATGCTGGTACTCTTCCCAACTTTAACAGAAAAAAATCACATATCGTCAGGAAAGACACCTCGGACCTTCATTGGAGATACAATGTAACTCATATCGTCTATAGAGCCAACTCGAACCGTTCTTCAGACCATGTCATTTGTATAATTTGGTCGCTTTAGAGACATATATTTATATGACAACTGTTGGGTCGTCAAGAGAGACAACTCGCTGAGAACGACCTTCAACAGTGAGCAAAACTAATATGGCGCCGTATAATGATCAATTAAAGCCTGTCGAAACACTATATATATTGACAGGATGTAAGACCATAAATGTTCAAAACTGAAGATGAATGCATAAAAGTTGTGAGTGACAATATTAAAGAAAAAAACACACAAAAATAGTAAGCACAATTCTTACTTCTGATATTATACATAGACAATAATAGTGCATTGACTTGACATATCAACGACATAAGGATGAGGCTTAGAAACGGGGAAATGCGAGGCTGTGCCGAGCTATTTCCCCGTTTCGGGCCGAATCCTTTTATCGTTGATATGTCAAGTCAATGCACTATTATTGTCTTTATACTGCAATCTAAAAAAAAAACATTTTCAATTGTTGTTTAATGCGTTAAGGTTAATATTTATTTGATTTAAATATTTGGGGAATTACCCTTTAAAACGGCCTAACATCATGCTCGCGGAGAAATATACAACACAATGAAATTTATATGCATTTGAAACAAGAACAGGTTGAAGAGGTCGTATGAATAATTCAATACTATTTCGGCAATTTCTATTTAAATATTCATGAGGAAAAGTGATATTGGGTCAGTGACTGTATATGACATAGAAACATACAGTCAACGCAGTTTGACTGCTCAAATAGAACATGTGCAGTATAAATATTGTTTCTTATATGGAAATACTAGAAATGGTGATGTTGATGGTGGTCAAATTAAAAACAAAAGTCTTTCCATGTTATTTTGTTTTAAAGAAAGACTATTAGTGCTGTTGCATAAATATTGATGATTTATTGATTGTTGCTTGCTTTGTTGCCAATGGCAAATAGTTCCTACATTTTCTGAATGAGAATAAAATTTAAAACATTTAATACATAACGTATTGATCCTGTAAAAGGGTCGAGAAAAGGTGTCGACCTGGATGAAAATGGACAGAAACTGGAAACCCACCAAAATTAGCTTTGTAATATCATATATATAATGTGCAAAAACCTATAATTATGATCTTAGATAGTAGTATGCAAATTTCGATAAAAAATATCTTGGCTGTTACTTTTAACAATCTTGACAGCTTCAAAACTATAGTTTACACGATTTTGGCTAGATTACATATTTCACAGCCAAAAACAATGATTTTTTTATTATTTTTTTTCATAAATACTTGCTAACCAAATTTACCTCGTTTTATAGTAGTAAAGATCTACCAAGACATTGCTTGGGGTTATTTTCGACAAGATTATTAATTTAAAGTTGGCGTTTCATAAAATGCAGTTTATTTCATTAAAAAGTTTCGATAGTTTAAAATTACAATTGATTCATTGTATCAAATTCCAGAATTCCAAGGACTGACTTTGAATTTTTATCACGCAGTATTTCAACCAATGCTAGTCCGAGAACACACTTATAATTATATCGAAGTACATTTCTTTGAGACAAAAAAAAAAAAAAAAAAAAAAAAAAAAAAACAACATTTTTTTAATCATATTTTTACAAGTGTGTTGAACTACTTTTGGGACAAATTATATCAAAATTATAGAAAACTTCACCTGCTCTAAATCTTTGACAGCTTCCAAAGTGTTAACTTTTTACTTTTCTTTTAGCTGGACCAAATCACTTCTTTACGTTAGAATTCATGACCCAATTTTTTTTTACAGTATAATTTATACCCAATACTTGCTATTTGAAGCATAAAACATGAAGAAATACATTTGGAAGCGGTATACAAAAATTGGCAAGTAACACACTGTCAATACTAGGGACGATATTTGTGATAACTGTGTTCCCAGACCTGCTTACAACATGAAGGACTGACCGTTCTACTGAGTGGGATGTATGAACACGTAGTCATATTATTTGATCAGAATAGAGACATTAAACTAAATGTTTTGATTAGAAAAAGTTCCAAACTTTCTGTTGCTTAAAGAACTATTTCATTAACTCTTTCAGTGGTCCTAAACTGACCAGAATGAAAGCTGAATCTATGATTCCATATTCAACGCAAAAACTGTATATCTAATCTAATAATATTCTTCTTTCCAACTAAGTGACATAACTTTCCCACTGGTCAACCAACTGGGTTGAGCCTACTTATGGTATAAATTGTAAATGTGTTCTTATATTTGGTTGAAATATTTGCCACTGGAAGAAACTAAAGTAGACCTCAAATATCATTTTATTTTCTTGTTTATACGAGGTTTTACAGGCAATGATTTCTACTGTTCATTCAATAATTTATATAGCATATAGTTCATACGATTCGGTTCATTTTATAATTCACACATAATGTACATTGGGACATATTTACAATTCGTTAGTTTCGTTTCATCTATTTATGATGTAACTTATATTCCATAATTACCAGTAGTACAACCTTTTACTACGCCTTTCATTTCATGGTTTTCATCAACTAGAATTATTTAGTATTTCATTTGATAATACATACTTGTTATTTTAGGTTCTGGTAATGCATTTGAATCTCAATCATATCTAGCCTGTATAAGTATTTCATTCGATACTACGTACTTGTTATTTTAGGTTCTGGTAATGCATTAGAATCTCTATCATGTCTAACCTGTATTAGTATTTCATTCGATAATAATTACATTAGATGTATGTTTCATTATAATACTTTATTTTGATTGGCTAACTGCACATCACGTGTTATTCCGTAAGCAGTTGCATTGCTCAATACAACTTTTCATTCATGATAACACGTGGTCCAATAAAGTGCACAGGTGAATTAAATAAAAAAATATGTAAAATACGTGTTTTCATGATCATAGCTAAAAAATGTAATTATAAGTATTGAATGCTTCTTTTTGTAATTTTATAGGGTTGTAAAAGCGTTGACCGTGCGCACATTTTTAGAATGAAGCGCTTCCGCGCTTCATACAAAATGTACTTCGGTCAACGCTTTTACACCCCAATAAATTTACAAAAAGAAGCATTCAGTTCTTAAATACATACTTGTTATTTTAGGTTCTGGTTATGCATTAGGATCTCTATCATGTCCAACCTGTAAACAAAATACCGAACTACAGCAACAGGTCAATACTTTACAGCAACAAGTACGTCAACTTACTGCAGCCAATCAGGCCATTCGACAACAACTTACTGCGGACAATCAAGCTATTCAACAACAGCGTACGGACTGTACAACAAGCCTGTCAGCTAACCAGCAACAACTTCAACAGTGCAATGAACAGCTAAATTCGTGTAACACCAACATAGCGCTGCTGACCTCTCAACTTACAATCTGCCAAGGAGAATTATTATCTTTCACTTCCATTGAAACGGAGTTTCAACAGTGTTCCAGAAATACCGGTGCATCTCAATGCCGAGCCGCGGGTTGTTTTATGGGTTGTTATGCGCTTGAATTAAACACTTTGTATACTATTCCAGCAATTCCATAAGGAAGAAGGAAATGTCTTAATAATTTATTTTTTCTCTCTGTTTTTTTCATCATTTAAAATCTGATAGAGGTTTGATTGCATACAAGTAAGGGAGCTACCATTTGATTATTTATTGGGGAGGTGCACAACAGGAGTTTTTTGTATATTAAATTAAAAAAAAGCAAGAGTATACATTAATTTCCTTTGCTGAGGGAGATATGCAGATTTGTTCACCCAAGAATACTCATATTTCATGAGGGCTTTGACCGAGGGATATATGATTTTTCGAAGGTGAGCAGATCTTCATGTTTCCCTTGGCCAAGGGTTATGAATGTTTTATTCCACTGTCAATGCTTTGTTTCCTACCTGAACATCAACTATGTGTGTACATGCATGTTACCCCTTCTCTGCTTGTTTTTATAAATAAACACGACATACACATTGATAAACAGTACGGATCAAACGTAAACTGTTAGTCTTTTTGTTTAACGGCTGATATAAATTTGAATACGATTATGATTTTAGCTATTGCTATTTAAAACAAAAAAGAAGTTCAAAACGTCATGTACATTAACTGCACAGAAAGTCGAACGATGTAGTCCCGACACTGCAAGGGGAGTATGATACTCGGAGGGAAATATCAAGATTTGTTCAATGAAACGTGCGATAGTCCCAAACAATCAAATATTGAATAAATTATCAATTTTTATAAAGAGTGGAAAATTACAATTTATGTAAAAAAAAAAAGTCAGGATGAACTAGTAAAAGAAAAACAGGACCGAAAAGAGTCTAAATTCAAAAGGCAGGAGAGAGAGAGTAGAACTTTAAAAAAAAAATACAGGACAACATTTTCAACCTATCCTCCTTTCACCTTTCTTCCCACGATAAAAATCAAATGGTAGCTCCATAATACAAAAGAAAGAAAACGTTCTTCCTTTTTTCAGATAATATTAATAAAAAATCATGATATCAAAACAGCAAGGGGAATAAACAGATAAGGAAAATAACCGCTCCATAGATTAAATAACTTGTTCAGTTTATTGTTCGTAACCAAATTTAAAATATCCGTGACATTATGTAAAATTGCATTGGTTATGACATAGTCATAATAATACAAAATTAAAATGTGTTGTACATGCGTTTACTTTCTGATACCATGAACAAAATTCAACCAATAAATGTCTTCACTGCTTTTTATAATAAATAAGATGTGGTATGAGTGCCAATGAGACAACTCTTAATTCTAAATTCCAATTTAAACCGACGTAAATCATGAAAAAACGTTGATGTCGTCATGGTCACATGACAAAATTCTCTCTATGATATAATAAACAAAACGACGTCAGCCAATCAGAAGACGCGTTACTTCCAATATTAAATTATTAACTGATAGTGTTAAATATTGAAAAAAAATTACTTCGATAGCATCGAAAAAAAGTTAAATTTTCTGACTCAGAAAAAACAATACCCCCTTTTTGAATATTATAGATTGCTATGCCCGAATGTAGCGCATTTTGTATAGATGGTATCAGACTCAGTGTTATACTCATTTTGACAACATCCTGTATGCACGGGTAAATAAAGTAAAGTATTATTATGATGAACTACGGGTACGACCATTTAACTTCAGGGGGAGGGAGGGGCGGGATAGTTTGACAAAATGGTATACAATACAAACAGGGTAATAAAAAAAAATCACAAACCGTTATAAAACACTTCACATCAAATAAATCAAACTTTTTCTAGTCATTTTATAGGAAAAAAATATCTACTTCATGATAAACATGATAAAACGTGTAATATTTTACAATTTGAATTATGTGGTAAATTTATTGAGCAGTTCCGATAGTTTTTTCAGTCAGACGCTACCAAAATCCATAAATCTCGCAAAGTGTCATGGAGTCTGAGATTTTAATAATTTTATACCGAAAAGCCTATCAGATTCATTTCCCGTTATATATACTGTTCCCAGCTTTTACAGACTATTATTCATTTTATGCGAAATCTCCTTTTGATGAATAAAAGAACTGAATATTTCCGTTTACTGTTTATTGACTTGGTTTGTCGATACATGTATAACATGTATTTTGACTTTTATATTTGCTGCCTCCAGTGTACTATTATGATAATAATTTGTCTCTCAATATTTTACTAAAAAGTTAAATCACAAAAACACTGAACTAAGAAAATTCAAAACGGAAAGTATATAATATACCTACATGTAATTGAATGGCAAAATCAATAGCTCAAACACAGCAAACGAATGGATAACAACTGTCATATTCCTGACTTGGTACAGGTATTTTCTTATGTAGAGAGTGGTGGATTGAACCTGGTTTTTTTATAGCTAGCTAAACCTTTCAATATAGTTTTAGAAACAAGCGTTGTTGGTGGAAGGTTAGTGCCTTCTAACATGTTCTTAATGCCTGTCCTAAGTCAAGATCCTGTAGATCAGTGGTTGACGTTGGTTCATATAAAAAAAAGAAGATCCGGTATGATCGCCAATGAGACAACTCTCCACAAGAGATCAAAATAACAAAGAAATTAACAACTATAGATCATCGTACGGCCTTCAACAATGAGCAAAGCCCAAACCGCATAGTCAGCTATAAAAGGTCACAAAATGACAATGTAAAACAATTCAAACGAGAAAACTAACGGCTTAATTTATGTAAAATTGAACAAAAAACAAATATGCAACACATAAACAAACGACAACCACTGAATTACAGGCTCCTGACTTGGGACAGGCACATACATACAGAATAGGTTTAGCAAGCTAAACCTTTCAATGTATGTCTTAATGTAGTTTTAGAAACAAGTGTTGTTAGTGGAGGGTTGGTGCCTTCTAACATGTTCTTGATGACTGTCTGAAGTCAAGATTGGTTAATACAAGGGCATGTCTGTCATATTTGTTTTAAGTAAATCATTTTGTGATAAATAAGGTTGTTTGTTTTCTTAATTGAACTGTTTCTCGCTCACTTCTCATGCCAGGGCCTCTTATCGACGACTATTCTATATGAGTTTCTCTCATTGTTGAAGGTCCATTGAAGGCCGTATTATTGTTTACATTCACTTCAGCTGAAAAATATAATTATAAGTATTAAATGCTTCTTTCTGTAACTTCATAGGGTTGTAAAAGCGTTGATCGTGCGCTAATTTTTAGATACAACATGTACTTCGGTCAACGCTTTTACACACCAATGAAGTTACAAAAAGAAGCACTCAATTCTTAAATGTATTGGGTTATCATCTACAATCTGACCATACTCTACGTTTTGGCCTTATGACTGATATGCATACATACAGCTACGTATATACGCAAGTTTAGATTTGTTCCGAACAAATGGATATTTCTACATGACTATCGTATGATACATTAGTGCTCTGATTGAATATCGTAACTCAAGTGTATTTCATTTTGTTCTAGATAGTTCAAGATACATGATAATAAAAACAAGAAATGTTAATTTGCGAGGAATTTACTGAAAGATTTTACGTCCAGCAGCAAATATTACATTTGTATTGAAAATGATAAATTGCTCATAAGATATGACACGTTTTTCTTGCTTTGTTCTTGAACGATACACTTACATTTTTGCAGTCAGGTACATTGTATCTATAATTAGTTAGCTCAGAAAATCTGAAGGAAGACATAACTAAATAGTTTTAAATCTAAACCCACTTCCTACCACCCAAAACTATACAATGTTTGACGAACATCTGTTGGAGAGAAAGACAGAAGCATCTATCTTAATATCATTAAAATAAATACATTTGAACCTTGAAGGGTGGGAAACATACATGTAATGACCCATCATTGATTAACTCTGGGCATTGGAGATGGTTGACATTTGAGACAACGATATACAAATTTTACGGACCAATCACTAGTTGGTTGACCGTTATGGAATTACCGTTTCACAGATGATATTGAATAAGTTCCTTATGTCGTAACAACAATCCCGTTCCCTTTACACGAATGTGACCTACCGAAGTAGACTATTTATGGGATTTGTAATAAAATGAACAACTCGACGGGTCCTACATGTGGAGCAGGATCTGCTTACCCATCCGGAGCATCTGAGATCACCACACTTTTTGGTGAAGTTAGTGTTGCTTCGTCTTTAATTTTATTATGGTGTTTCCTGTGTACTTTTGTTTGTCTGGTTGTCATTTTCTTTTTTAGCCATGGATTTGTCAGTTTATTTTCGATCTATGAGTTTGCTGGTCCCTCTGGTATCTTTCATCCCCACTTTTATGTATACAGGTACAAAATGTACCACAGTACGAAAACAAAAAAACAAACATAGACAATGAGACCAAAATTCTCCATGAATAGAAATAAATATTTTGCGTATGAATACCAATGATACAATTAACCACCAGTTTTGAAATTGAAATTCCTGATGTGTCAATCAAAATGAATATGAACTTCATTTAAAGCAAAGTTCACCTGCGAAAACTTAAGTTATCTTTGTCACCACATACTTGCTCTGTTTAATGTATGGGATGAAGGAATAACAAACGAAAATGTGTATGAATTGAAAACTGTCATTTTATTATCAAAATGAAAGAAGCAGCAAAATGGTAAACATGTATAATTAAATCAATAAATCATATTCATAAACAACATATATTTTTATAATAACTAAACCTTATTGACTCATCCAAGCTTTGATGGGATTGCATTCGTCCGTCAAGGGTAGGGCTACATTTGAATATAACACCTTCATCTTGTATAAAATTGTAAAAATAATGATAAATAAAATGGGCCATGGTGGATTTATATTCAGTTCCTAAACGTGTTCATGCCACTTTCAATCTGCAACTGAAGCGCCCTCTGAAATCAGATAACAACAACAACAAGTCTATTTTCAATCACTAAGACCAGCATTTTTAAATTACGAGAACAGCGCATTTAACACAATGTTTAATATGAAATCATTATAACTTGATAATGCGATAAAAGATAGATTCGATCAAAACCTTGTCATTAAGTCAACACCATGAAAAAGACGCAGCAAAAATATCAATATGACAACTTTATATCCAACATGATAATTGATTACAGGACACTTATATCATAAATTACAAGTTACCATTCAACCTTCAGTAATGAGCAACCTCAACACCGTAGGGTAAGCTGTAGAGTAAGCTATATGAGGACCCGAGTCAACAACATGGAATACACTTCAGAGGAGAATATTCAACAAAATTAGTCCAGCTAATAATATAAATATGGACAGGAAACCAGTAATGCAAACAGCCACCAACGATAATCACTAAATTTTGAGGTTACAATGTACCAAAATAAATTTCATGGGCGCAGCCATTTTATGAAGGGAATGGCTCTCTGTGATTGGTTGTTATATCATTTATATAGTTTTCTTCTGGAAAGCATTATGAATGAAGTTTCATGCAAGCACAAGTTTGTCCTTAAATGTATATGATGAAGGGCCGGAAATATTTGTTTTTATGTTGATCAAAATTAGGGAAAATTTTCTGCGAAATCGTAAGGTATCGTGAAAACCCCCAAAATTCACCAAGAAAAGCCATGGGACCATATATATTTGAGTGCGGTAAAATCACAAATAGATATCGAGCTTCAATTAGACAACAGCAGTTTTTCCATAATTAGTTTATTAAAAACGCCTTTTTAGGAGTTAATTGCGAAAAATAGCATTGCCGGCAATTGTGCGACCATTTAGTACTTTATGTTGTTGAAAGACACGTAAAATATTGTGGCCGATCAAAACATGTTTCAGAGCGCTTAGTTCTTCCGTGATACTGAATAGTTCTGCACATTGTATATAGCTACGTCAAATTAGAGCAAAATTGTGCAACTAGCAAAGATAAACACATTAATTGCATTAGTATACGTTTTATTACGTTTTAAAATCATATCTTTTTAAAAGAAATTATCTGTTGCCTTGCAACTGTTTTCGAATGTAGCAAATGTAGACAAAGTACTTATTTAAAAAATATATTAAATAACTTTTATAATATAATTAGCATGGATTGCAACAAGACAAAAGAAATAAAAGATGAAGAAAAAAGTGTCCAAATGTTCACTGACTTGTTTCCAAGTTACTTTATTCCAAGAATATTCTGGTGTTTTACTTGAATCAAGACCAAGTCTGCTATCAGATATTTTTTCCTTCCGACGTGAAAGTATTTGGCGATATGCATATAGTTTTCGATAAATCCATGGTATTGGTTTTTCATCCGGATAATGATAGCAATGAAGTCCATAAATTGCACTAATCATAATGAAGCAGCTCAGAATTAAATTTTCTAATAACAACATTGAAATATACGACAGGTCGGGTAAAGAAGATGGCGGCAGAAGATTAGAGGCTATTGTCATATACACAGCTACAGACAATAAAACTGTAATGGCGTATCCAATTCTTTCTCCAGATTGTGATGGAATTTTAAAAACAAGAATATTCAGGATCCCGATGAACATTAATGGACAAATCAATGTTATGACGAAATATTTATGTCTTCTTTTAAATTTGAAATCAAACTGTATGGCGGGAATTTCGTACCTCGATATGACATACGTATTCGTTTCCATCAGTTCCCATGTCACGTGTTCAGCGTAGTAATCTCTGTTCGCACTTGGAAACATAGAAACAAGTTGTATATCTTTCAATGCATTCAGATAAGGCCACGCCAATAATATAATATAACACTCCTGTATATCAAACGGAAACTTGACGTTGTTTATCTTGCAAGATAAATGCCAAAGAATACCAGGTAGCCAGTAACATGTGCCGTCATATTCGACTAGAGTTTGAAGGTCAGCAACGTCTATGAATGTTGGGACATTTACCGAATTTCCGCTTAATAAACGAGGTTTCCATATCGAAGACGAAGAAAGCCATGTAGAGTAAGCGTCGCCATAGTCCCATGGTTTCCAAATTAAATTAGTATCTGTCCAGGATATATTCAAAAACCCAACAATTGAAAGCTGACCCTTGACCTCATCTAGGTCTGCCAAGGTCACCAAGTTTATTCCCACATATACCTTGGTAGGGTTCTCCATGTTACTTTCTGGTCGAATATGTTTGTTGTAATCCGATAATAAATCCTTATGTAAAAATTTTATATCGTCGAAAGATTGGCAACAAATAAAACGAATAATATTTGACATTAAGAAACTGATTATAATCCTCTGCATTTTTGTTTAAAATTGAAAGTTTGTTTATAGCTTATTGCATAAAATTATTTTTCTTTGGATGTTGTATTGCTGTTGGAACCAACAATTGAAATGTGTTCAATTCCGAAATTTCTTCTGTTCAAAGATAATCATCAGTTGCTAATATAATAATGGCTACAGACAGACAAGCTGAATAACTAAATCGTATAAAACCCTAAGGAAATGAAGTATAATATTAACCTAAGTGAGGCAAAGTTTGTTCATTTGTCTACTGAGATTTTATTAAAATTCTTTTAATCACAAAAATTTATAAACAAACAAATTGATTGCTTTGACATTGCCTGCTGTTTTGATAATGGTAGTCACTGTGTCACGTTTCCGTATTTAAACAATATCTCGTATTTAATTTTTATTAAACGAGTTTGATAGATCTGGACCGATGGGAAATAGTTATATAGCCTTTAACAAATAATTTTGAATATTTTATTTCTAGAGATTTAGTTATAAACAGAGATAAGGGTTTGTTTACGTCCTATGCAACTTGGTTTGATGGTTTTTTGTATGTTATAGTATTTACATTAATCACTGCAGGGAAATAAAATAGTCAATATCAACTAAACTTATAGCATTTAAATAATTATAATCAGTATTAAACGCTCTTTTACATTTTAACGTAGGGGACTCGGTTGCCGAGTGATCTGTGTACATATTACGTACTTCTCATACTGTAACTACTAGCCAGTCAGCACTGATGTTGTGAGTTCGAACCCAGCTCGTGCGGGTTCACTCGATTCCAATCTTAATTGACTAGGAATGTTCGTTTTCCTATTGAAGGTCGGTGGTTTTACTCAGGCTTTAATCACCTATAAAAAAAAAATAGCCGCCTCGAAATAGCTCAAGAGTGGCACTTAAAAGTGGTGTTAAAACACCAACAATCAACCAATCAATGCTGTTTGTTTGCTATTTTCAATTTTGTATAGGACCTAGGACTCTGTTATAACGGACAAGCGGTACGGATTTTGTTTATTGTTGAAGGCTGTAAACAATCAATATATGTTTACAATTTCGTCCTTTATTTTCAAGTAGGTCATTTCATTTATGATGACAGCATCTCCTTATTTCTATATTTATCAATTTGTAATGACCTTTTAGCATTGCAGCTTTAATACTTAAAGCTTTCACGATATTTTCTTTTTAAACCCTCGTCTCGTGGGTTATGTTATTGCCGAGTGTTTGAACAAAAGCTATGGCATAACTAACGAAACACCGCAAATCTATCTAAAGATATGAAATACATTGTATCTACAACATAATCAAACTACTGTTGTTTTCATTAGCCAGGGTTGTCTTTCTTAGGATAGATGTTCAAATTAATACCGTTTGATCGATTATGGGTTTTTTTTCAGCGTCAAGATTTTCATGACGAAATCAATCAAACAAATTATTTCGATATGAACAAGTAGGACATAGTACATGTATATAAGTTAGGAGAAATGAATAGAATTCAACTATCATGGCAAAGGATAATACATATGTAATAGATGTTAGACGGTCAGCTTTCGTTTTCAATTTCAGTACAACTTAGACGACGGCCATAGGTCTTCAGAACAACCATAAATAGACCAAGAACGCTTTGAAAAAAAGAGGGGTGACTTCACTTGAAATGTATAAACTGTTGCAATATATGGGTATAAGAAATGTATTCACCAAGGATGTTAAAAGATGCATCCTAAATCTGATACAATTTCCGTTGTAAGTAGGGGTGGATCTAGCCATTTTGAAAAGGGGGTTCCAATCATATCTCCCCATTTTATAGCATTGATAGTTAAAAAAAATGGGGGTTCCGACCTCAGAAACCCTGGATTCGCCACTAGCCAGGTAGGCAGTCTTACAAACAAAATGGAATTTTCGTTCTTTCATTCTTAGGAAAATAACAATTTATGTATCAGGGTATGGATGGGGGTTGCAGAAAGAGAAAAAGGAGCTAATACTACATAAAATGGTTAAAAACAAGGTAGAAAAATAGGCTCACAAATTAAATAAATAGAGAATAATTGGTGACTAAACTATAAAGAATGGAAACGAATGGATAAAAATTCTTTTCTATAACGATAATGAATAGAGAAAAATAATACAAAAATTAAAGAATACAGAATTGAACCCCTAATCCATGCAGACTATAATGAATTAAAAAGCGGATCATCCAGTTCGATAGTTTTACTTATTAGAAAATAGTATATTACGTCTTAAAAACCACTTTGACCATGTGATACATAAAATATCTTCGAAAATAATGAAAAATGTCATTTTACTCAAATCCTTGTTGTAATGTAATGTTATTAAATCCTAATCGACAACAGTCAATTTTGTGTTTGTCAAGTGTAAAATCGCCAGCTTGACATGATTAGCATATAATTATACTTTTACCTGAACATTT
>CM075341.1:57063988-57068988 GCA_037788925.1 Mytilus galloprovincialis
TTTTGCAATGACCTTGTGGAGCAATGACCTTGACGAAGGTCACAAGGTCAAAGGTCAAGGTCATCAAATTATGTGGTTTATGGGACTATTTAAACAGTTTTATGTGTGTTTGAATCCAAACCAACCAACCAACCAATCAATCATTTAATCAATTAATCAAACAATCAATGTTTCCGTTTAATGTGTTTCATAAGGGATCAAAGGTGGGTTTTTTTGCTTGTTTTAATTGAGCCTATTAAACGTGTTTAACCAACCAACGTCTTTAACCAGCATATTTAACCGACGTGTTTAATCAACCAACCAATCAATCAATCAATCAATCAATCATTCAATACATGTTTCCGTTTCATGTGTTTAATACGGAATCCAAGGTCTCTTTTTTTCGCTTGTTTCAAGAGACCCTGTATCAAGTGTTTAACTAATAAACCAACCAACCAACCAACCAACCAACCAACCAACCAACTAATCAATAAATTTATCAATCAATACATATATGATATATTTATTTATGACAGTATAATTAAAAGAAAATGGAAGGAAAGACCTATCAATTATTCAAGAAGAATTGAACTTTAATTATTATTTTTTTTTTTTTTCTTCCGCCTAATTTGTTTCCTTCGCTGTTTTTTGTTTCGCAAGATGTCGCTTAGATTTTTGGAATATGATATCGAACAGTTTATACGCTTTTGAAACCAACTCGTTTTAACCGACGACTTTCCCAAATAAGAGTTATCTCCCCGAACACTGTTTTTCTTGTTATCTCTAAGGCTTCGCAACCGTATAAGAAACCGACAAATTTATTTTTCCAAATTGCTCGTTATATCCTTAGGATGTTCTGTTTTATTTTGACCGAAGCCGTATATAGATTCCATATGACAGTTATCCCCCCTTTTATGTTTGATATAAGAATTTGCATTTCTAACTGGTAAACCATAAGTGATAGAGACCTAGGGTCTTTTGATTTGAGGTCCTTGGTCCAAAAAAATGAAAATAAGGTCAAGGTCAAAGGTCAAGGTCAAGGTCATATTATAAAATTTGATTTTGGCTGATTTTCACTTATTTTCAAAAGCCATATAACTTATCGACAAATTATTTTTACTAAATTGTTAGTTGCGACATGTGGTAACATGTAGATTTTAGTCGAAAGAGTACGTAGACATTTGATGCCAGTTTTGCCCCCTTGTATATCTAATATTAGTTGTAAGGTAATACAACTCATTAACTATATATAGTAGAGGCCTAGAGTCTTTTGATTTGAGGTCCTTGGTTGATGACCTCGAAATTGAGCTCAGGGTCATAGGTAAATGTAACGTTCTAGATTTTGACCTTTGCTTTTACCTCATATGTATACATGATCAAGACTTGGGACTTTTTAAATTAGGTTGCAAGCAATTTGATCTAGAAAAAGACAACCGGAAGTGACCTTTTGTAAACCGGAAGTAGCTATATTTTGTCCATCATTAATGAAAAAGTATATAGAACCATATATTTTTGGAATCAGTGTCACTTTAACTATCAAACTATACCGGAAATAACATCGTTTGAACCGGAAGTAAACAATTATCTTCCTTATCTATATGTTTTTCCATAGAAACCATACATTTTTTGGAATTAGCGTTTAATAAGCTGTCATTTGACGGTACAATTGACATTTAAAACCAAATTTTAATATTTTCATATAAAAAAAGGTCTTAACTGGTGGAAAGACCATCAATGGTTCTCTGAACAATTGGTTTTTAATTAGGTCTTTCAACTTTTCAGTTGAAAGACCTATAGGGTTTGTTCTGATTATTATTATTATTTTTTTTTTTCTTCCGCCAACTTTTTTTTCCTTCACTGTTTTTTTGTTTCCCAAGATGTCGCTTAGATATATGGTATATGATATCGAACAATTAATACGCTTCTGAAACTGACACCGCGTAACAAAAAACTTTACCTTGTAAGAGTTATCTCCCCGAACACTGTTTTTCTTGTTATCTCTAAGGCTTTGCAACCGTATAAGAAACCGACAAATTTATTTTTCCAAATTGCTCGTTATATCCTCAGGATGTTCTGTTTTATTTTGACCGAAGCTATTCGGAGACTCCATATGAGCGTTATCCCCCCTTTTATATATGATATAGGTGATATGCATTTCTAACTGGTAAACCATAAGAGATAGAGACCCAGGGTCTTTTGATTTAAGATCCTTGGTCCAAAAACATAAAAATTAGGTCAAGGTCAAAGGTCAAGGTCAAATTCTAAATTTTGATTTGGGCTTATTTTCACTTATTTTCATTAACTTTATAAGATTTCGACAAATTATTTCTACTAAATTGTTAGTTGCGACATGTCGTAACTTATAAATTTTGATTGGAAAGGTGCGTAAACAATAAATGGGAGTTTTTGACCCTCTTATATTTAGAATTATGCTTAAAGTGATATTACTCATGAACCATACATAATACAGACCTAGGGTCTTTTGATTTGGGATCCTTGGTTTATGACCTTGAAATTGAGGTCAAGGTCATAGGTTAATTGGACGTTCTAGATTTTGACCTTTGCTTGAAATTCATATTTATACATCATTAAGCCATAGGAACTGACATTTTCAACTGAATTTTAATATTTTCATATCAAAATAGATACTTATTGGTTGAAAGACCTTCAATTGTTCTTTGAACAATTGGTTTTTAATTATTATTATTTTTTTTTTTTTCTTCCGCCTAATTTTTTTCCTTCGCTGTTTTTTTCTTTCGCAAGATGTCGCTTAGATTTTTGGAATATGATATCGAACAGTTTATACGCTTTTGAAACCAACTCTGCTTAACCGAATACTTTCCCAAATAAGAGTTCTCTCCCCGAACACTGTTTTCCTTGTTATCTCTAAGGCTTCGCAACCGTATAAGAAACCGACAAATTTATTTTTCCAAATTGCTCGTTATATCCTCAGGATGTTCTGTTTCAATTTGACCGAAGCCATATATAGATTCCATATGAGAGTTTTCCCCCCTTTTATGTTTGATATAAGAATATGCATTTCTAACTGGTAAACCATAAGTAATAGAGACCTTGGGTCTTTTGATTTGAGATCCTTGGTCCAAAAAAATGAAAATAAGGTCAAGGTCAAAGGTCAAGGTCATATTATAAATTTTGATTTTGGCTTATTTTCACTTATTTTCAAAAGCCTTATAACTTATCGACAAATTATTTTTACTAAATTGTTAGTTGCGACATGTCGTAACTTATAAATTTTGGTTGAAAGGGTGCGTAGACAATAAATTGGAGTTTTCGCCCCTCTTATGTTTAGAATTATGCGTAAAGTGATATTACTCATGAACCATACATATTAAGGAACTAGTGTCTTTAGGTTTAAGATCCTCAGTCTATGACTTTGAAATTGAGGTCAAGGTCATAGTTTAATTGGACGTACTAAATTTTGACCTTTGCTCCAAATTCATATTTAGACATCATAAAGTCATAGGAACTGACATATCAACTGAATTTTTAATATTTTCACATCAAAATATGTTGTAAGTGGTGGAAAGACCATCAATGGTTCTCTGAACAATTGGTTTTTAATTAGGTCTTTCAACCTTTTCGGTTGAAAGACCTATTGGTTTTGTTCTGATTATTATTATTATTATTTTTTTTCTTCCGCCAACTTTATTTTCCTGCGCTGTTTTTTTGTTTTGCAAGATGTCGCTAAGACATATGGTATGTGATATCGAACAGTTATTACGCTTTTGTAACTGACTCCGCATAACCAAAATCTTTCCCATATAAGAGTTATCTCCCCGAACACTGTTTTTCTTGTTATCGCGTAATCTTCACAACCGTATAAGAAACCGACAAATTTATTTTTGCAAATTGCTCATTATATTCTCAGGATGAGCTGTTTTATTTTGACCGAAGCCGTACAGAGATTCCATATGAGAGTTATTTCCCCTTTTGTATTTGAAATTTTGAAATGTATTTTAAACTGGAAAACCATAAGTGATAGAGACCTAGGGTATTTTGATTTGAGATTCTTGGTCCAAAAAAATGAAAATTAGGTCAAGGTCAAAGGTCAAGGTCAAATTGTAAATTTTGATTTTGGCTTATTTTCACTTATTTTCATTAACCTTATAAGATATCAACAAATTATTTTTACTAAATTGTTAGTTGCGACATCTCGTAACTTATAAATTTTGGTTGCAAGGGTGCGTAGACAATAAATAGGAGTTTTCGCCCCTCTTATATTTAGAATTATGCGTAAAGTGATATTACTCATGAACCATACATATTAAGAAACTAGTGTCTTTTGATTTGAGATGTTTAGTCTATGACCTTGAAATTGAGGTCAAGGTCATAGGTTAATTGCGCGTTCTAGATTTTGACCTTTGCTCGAAATTCATATTTCTACATCATAAAGCCATAGGAACTGACATTTTCAACTGAATTTTAATATTTTCATATCAAAATAGATCCTTTTTGGTAGAAAGACCTTCAATTGTTCTCTGAACAATTGGTTTTTAATTAGGTCTTTCCACTTTTCCGTGGAAAGACCTATTGGATTTCTTCTGATTATTAGGTCTTTCCACTTTTCCGTGGAAAGACCTATTGGATTTCTTCTGATTAGGTCTTTCCACTTTTCCGTGGAAAGACCTATTGGATTTCTTCTGATTATTAGGTCTTTCCACTTTTCCGTGGAAAGACCTATTGGATTTCTTCTGATTATTATTATTATTATTAGGTCTTTCCACATTTCTGTGGAAAGACCTATTGGATTTCTTCTGATTATTATTATTTTTTTTTTTTTTTCTTCCGCCTAATTTTTTTCCTTCGCTGTTTTTTTGTTTCGCAAGATGTCGCTTAGATTTTTGGAACATGATATCAAACAGTTTATACGCTTTTGAAACCAACTCTGCTTAACCGAATACTTTCCCAAATAAGAGTTATCTCCCCGAACACTGTTTTCCTTGTTATCTCTAAGGCTTCGCAACCGTATAAGAAACCGACAAATTTATTTTTCCAAATTG